>SNQJ01S0078190.1:11527-34967 GCA_010110895.2 Picea sitchensis
TTTCTCATTTTACTTCTTTCCAGCATTTTTCTGAAGGAAACAATATAGCTATATATCTAACTAATACTCTTCCTTGTTTCCTTTGTAGGTTGAATTGATGCTGTCACGGTTTCGAAAGGAATTTTTTACTCCTCATAAAAAGTACTTGGGTTCCACTTGCAAATCCTTTATCTAGATTCTCTTAGTCAAGAGAACATTGGAAAATTGACTTGTATTAACTTCTGTTTCTCAACGAATTTTTTGTTGACAATCATTTAATTGAAACTTTATTTATCATAAATTACTCTAACGTGTATCTAAATCTTTATGTGATGATTTTTCTTCGTTGGGAGCTTTTATGTCCACGTTCACCATATATTCATGGCCTATCCACACACACACATATTCTGCAATATTTCTTTTATAGAGCATGGCATTTCATATATTACATGTTGATATCATATATATAAGTATATATGATTATCCTGTAACGCCTCCTCTTACTCAAATATATGAATTTCATAAGTATTGTATCTTAGGAAAATTGTAAGCTTAATAACCTTAGCAACACCTATCAAAAGGTAGGAGGATAATCATTTTATATTCTACAATAGATAACTTCTATAGTTGATTATTTCTATGGTGATCCAGATAATTTATTAAACAACAAGAATATATCTAGTATAAAATACATATCTGTGACAAAACCCTTAAATAAATACACAAGGTTATTAGGTTCCAAGGCATTTCTGTAGCTTAACACTGTTATTTTTCATTGACATACAATTTATTTCCTATTGTTTTAATTCTATAGCTACATACAATCAATAAACCCAACAAGAATAATAAGATTCATCTATATAAATCAGAGCATGTAGTTATAAGAAATTCAATAAACCAACATGAGTAAAGAGTAGTCAAATAAAGATACATATCTGAAACAATTATGCTTAAAACAAATGGAACAACCACGTTCCACCTAATCGTAGATGCATAACAACCAATATTACTTGTCCCAATCACCCCCTAGCCTGACCATGACTCCATAAGGGCAAACTGAGCTTCACTCCTTATCCACTATCTTTCTGTACAATTCAGAAAACCATTTGCCTAACACCACTTGTGATCACACAATAAATACTCGTTCTCACAACATACTAAGTAGCATCCCGCTTCCCACAAATGTTGTATATATCTCATTTCTCATTGCCTAGGATTTTTTTCCATTCATTTTCCTCCTTGGGAAATTCACAACTTTACAAATCCCTGATTTTTAGGGGTTACCAGTGACATAACTCAATTTCTGAAACTTATAAAAATTAGCTCTGAGTTAACTCAAACATGTTCCCCATTCATGGAGTCATAGTCAACTACTTTTAACCTGTCTGTTCCACCTATTTCCAACATTTAATTTATTAAAAATATCTGTCTCATACATTGGTTCGTCACAAGAGGACAATTGGAAAATCAAACTCTTGCTCAACAATCACAAAAATAGTAATTACATGCCTTAATAATTTCCAATACGAATTTCCATAAATGGAAATTTATTTTCAAAGCAGCAACATAAAATAAAATGTTTAATATTTGAGGATGTCACAATGCCTCATGCTATTTGGGATAGGAAACCCATATGGATTTTGGCTCAACAACCATTACTTGGTTTTGGTCATGAAAACTGAAATATTAAATGCAAAATGCAAGAATGCTTTTAATCTACATTCAAGATGCAGTTCTACTCTACCTATCCTAGCTGGGAGAAAAATATAACTAGTGGGCACAAGACCAAGTGTATATATGCAGTAACTTCAAGGTTAAGAACCTATTCAAGAAATTACAACAAAACTATACATAAACAAAAATGAATCTAATACAAGTCTATGATTAAACCACTGTTCATAGTCCTAAGTTCACAACATAAAAGAAAACATATTCAGAAAAGAAAGAATAAGAATATGAGTTTACACAAAAGTAGTCTATAGCAAAAATAACACAATCTTACAACATTCCTAGCATTGTACCAAAGAAAAAAAATAGTTCATAATTCGTTGACTACACTATAATACATGCTTCCTAGAAAAGTAGGCCAAAGTTGGCTTCTCCTTGTTCGGACTTCATAAAACAATTTACAAATTTTTCACAAGCAAAAATCCCTTTGTCTCTTTCCAAGATTACATTTATAGCTTCACAAATAACCACCTCTTCGAATTTTCAGCTCCTATTGTTGGCCCTTGACCAAGTTTTGAGGATCCTTAGTCATGTTTGACCTATTTTTGGGACTTCGACAGGGTGTCGAAGGCGGAGTGCAAGATGAAGTGGAGATCGCGGGATCTCGGCCCCTTTTAGGGCCCTTTTTGGGTTTTGAGATTATGTAATGGGTATGGGATGTTGATCCATGGGTTTACCCATGTTTAGGCCCGATTTTGTAATATATATAGAATACTAGGTGATGCAATGACGAGTCAGTTGCAAGGAATGGCTAAGTGCTAGAGTTGGATCTGTGTGATCAAGAGTTGTAAATGCTTTTTGCATACTGTGTGAGGCTTGTAAGGCTAGTGCAAGTANGACTTCGACAGGGTGTCGAAGGCGGAGTGCAAGATGAAGTGGAGATCGCGGGATCTCGGCCCCTTTTAGGGCCCTTTTTGGGTTTTGAGATTATGTAATGGGTATGGGATGTTGATCCATGGGTTTACCCATGTTTAGGCCCGGTTTTGTAATATATATAGAATACTAGGTGATGCAATGACGAGTCAGTTGCAAGGAATGGCTAAGTGCTAGAGTTGGATCTGTGTGATCAAGAGTTGTAAATGCTTTTTGCATACTGTGTGAGGCTTGTAAGGCTAGTGCAAGTAACTGTAAGAGACTGTGTGAATCCTTGGTGCTATACCCTAGCGAGAAGAAGGAGGATCTAGCGGAGTGTGCGCAGATATCCTGTATTTTGCGGAGTAGAACTTGGATGATATGTGCCTGTAATAAGCTTGACCAAAGATAATAAATAAGACAAAGAGTTGGTGGACGTGGCCCCAGGGTGGGGGTGAACCACATACATGTTGTGTTTCTCTGCTTTGTGCGATGTGTTGATGTGTTTATATGTTAATGTGCTTAGTGCTTCAATATAGACGAATGGTAGATAGATATGTTAATGCTATGTGCTTAATAGTATGGATCTGACCTATGTGGATATGATTAGTGCTTAAATACCTTATATCTGAATGAATATTGTGATACTTTGTAACTAGGGTTTAACCCCGTTGTAACTAAGACTGGATATAGATGAATGTTAACTGCTAAGTGCTCTGTCAAGTGTTATAATCATAGATCTATGTCCCAGCTAAGGTTGCAAACATCTGAGTCCTGCAACCACCCCTGTCTCTACCTCGGGTGAGACTTCATCTGCTTCGCAGGTGTTGCTGAAAGGGTCGATAGTTAGGGTTTTTTTGGTGAGTTATTGTAGCGTTGAACCCTGGGTCTGCTCCTGTGCCAACAAATGGTTCTGTTGCTGGGACCTGAAACTGTGATTGCTGGGAACTGAGGAAAAATAAGCTTTGTGCGAAGATCTGACCTGAAACTGTGATTGCTGGGAACTAAAGAAAAAAAAGCTTTGTGCAAAGATATGACCTGAAATTGTGAAAGCTCTGTGTGTAGATCTATCACTCTAGTGCGCAGTGTTCTACTTGATCTGTGAAGCTCTATGCCAAGAAGGGTCAGATCTGAATAAAAGAGGTAAGATCTGCAAGCTATGTGCTCTGATAAAGGTAAGAATAGTGAAAAGTTTTAGATCTAGAATATTTGTGCTCTGCTGAAGATAGGATTAGTGGAAATTTTTGTTTCTAAAGTATGGATGAAATAAGATTTGATATGAGTAGATATGATAAGAATAGTGAAAGATATGTTATGCCTATGCATAGAGAGAATGTTTGGACTAACAAATGGATGCAGAATCCTAGAAAGAACTTTTTGCAGGTTATCTACCATGATCCTAGTACGTAGTACAAGAAAGGTTGGGGATCATTTAAGAGAAAGAGAGGATTAACTCTTTGTTACAGTTGCAGAAAATCAGGACATCTTGCTAAGGAATGCCCTGGAAGAAGGCCTAGTTGCCTATGTTGCAAAGCTATGGACCATGAAGTTTTGGATTTCCATAGAATGATTGCCAAGCTTGAAAGGATGAATATGAGACAAGAAGACCATGAGAAAGGTCAAGCAACTGAGATTATGACAGAACCCTAGAAAGAATTAGAAAAAGTATTGCTATAGATGAAAGAAACCCTGAATGACCACCGACATATCAGCTTATCAGAGATCTTCAAAGAAAAAGAATGCATTGAAGTAAGAATAGGAGACTTCGACATTGACTATGTTATGGATGAGGAAACACAGGTGAATATTATGACAAAAAGAACTTGGGAAATTCTAGGAAAGCCTGTTATGATTCCTTCATTGGGAGGAATAAGATTATTCAGAGGAAAACTGATAACCCTATGTGGAAGACTCACCCAGATATCTATGACTGCTCATGGAACTTTGACGGAGGAAGAATTTGAAGTTGTTAAATTTATTGAGAACAACGCTCCATTTGCTATGTTACTAGGAAAACCATGGATTGAAGGAGATCAGGCTAGAAGGAAAGAAGAAGAAATATTAGAGCAGAAGAAGAAAGAGTTAAAAGATTTCATGACTAGGAGGATCACACACTTGATTGAAGAAAAACAGAACCAAGCGAAGCTATTTAAGACCAGAGACTTGGATGTCGAAGTGGGAAGAACACTAGAAGACCCGCAGAAGACTAAAGTACCTATTCCAGATACAGATGAAGTATTACCCCTGATTTCTAGGAAAGAATATCAACAATGCGAAGTTACTCTACCAAAAGAAGATAAGAATTAGAATAGAAAAAGAATACCGAGACAAAGCTCACTAGAAAGAAGGCCCGAAAACTAAGTAAGAAGAGAGCTAAGACCGAAAAGTTACAGAAAGTTCTAGAGGGAACTTCACAGAAGGAAAATTTGCAAAATATGAACTTTGTCGGGATATCAAAACAACGTCACATGGCACTTCACCATGGCGATGCAATATAGCCGTTGGGAACAGTATAACCGTTAGACCTATGACCCGAATGGGTATAAAGGAAATTATGATCAGAAATTTTGCCACCAGACCGTTGGGACCACGCCATAATGGACATAGCTGACTGAGTTAATGAAGGATTCTCACCCGTCGCAAGAGATCCATTGCCAAGTTATCTATTTATCCCGTCATGCCATGCAACGAGAACACTTTTGCTAACCATGAATCTGAATCCGCAGACTAGTTGATTTCACACAATGATCATCGCGTTATTGCCATCCATCCTATTGCATTGACTAGTTACTCTTCGAACCCGAGATATTCAACCACGAGCGTGCATGTAGGACGGGCTTAGCACTGTAGAAAAAATTGTCGAAGAAGTTCTCATTGACCTAATGACTGAAAGAGTAATTTTTGAAATAGAAATGTCTGCAAGTATTCAAGTGTCATCGACGAGAGGAGTGCAAGCCTCTCCGTCGGTTGCTCACAGAGCTGGATCATCCCGACCATCAATAGAAAAGAGAACCAAACACAGAGATGTCCTAACAAATGCGAAGCTGATCCCGACCATATTGCTCGATTACATCCCGACTCTGGCCGGTACGGTGAGTCGAGATAGCGTGCCAAGAGGTTTCGAGTACTCCATGGTTACTGTGTACCTCTCGAAGGGGATACACGCAGTTCGCGTGCAGCAGGACAAGATCACAGCGTTGAAGTTCAGTGACTTCAACCTCAGAGATCGCAAGAACTATATCATTCTCGACCCATACAAATACTTGACCAAGACGAAGGGGAAGAACTCAAAGATAATCCCCCAACTATGGATGATGAACCTCACGCAGTCCACCCTGCTAAATGTAATGAAAATCCCACACTTCAGAAGGCACCAGGAAGTGAACGCCTGTGTCAAGTCATTACTTTCATGTTACCATGGAGGTTACTTATGGCTATACCACCATATTATAGTCAATCCGATGTTGATCCATAGGATCACCACATTAAGTATGCAAGGAACTGATCCGCAGGACTTCTATCCAGGAAAAGCCACAAATCGCGCACTAGCACAAAATATCAAAGATACATACGACAATGTTGAAAAGGAGATGTGAGGCTACAAGGTAGCCTCCATCCAGAATGGAACAGTGCGCCTAACCTGCCAGCTAATAGATGGAAAGTTAGTAAGGAAGAATAGACCTACGTAGGTCACAGGATTTGTCGTTGACCTCGCGGGGAAGTGAGTGGAAAGCTTGCATATGAACTGGGCAAAGTACCTAGTTAATCAACTGGAACTAGACTATCGTGAAGCACAGGATCAGGGCTATGAGTTTCACTTTAGCTGGCTCTTGATCCTCATCACCTTTTTTGCCTGCTAGATGCCGGAAGGTGCGACCTTTCCAGATATTGAACCGTTTGAGCCGCTTGCTTTGAAGTTTACCACACTCTGGTACTCAAGTGATATGAACAAACAGTGGCAGTCAAACGTTGTTTTTCATACATATTACCTTCAGCTGAAGAGATCCATCGAAGTTGAACCTCACATGACCCCGAACACCCTACAGAGGTTTCAAACCTTGATGAATTTCTACGCAGATCGACACTTCATCTACATAAAAACGCGAGCCAATGAACATAAGGAGGAGCTTCAGTCATACTAAAAAATCACAGAAGAAGACCTGGAAGAGATCACTAAGGACTGGTCTACAGACCTCCTTATTCCCACAGAACCTATAGATATGTATGACCCTGACAGCCCAGAGACCACGCATAAAGAACATGATACACCTGAGCCCAATAGAATGAAGAAGACCGATGAGGTCCAATATTTAAGCAGTGCCTCAGGAAAGACTGCTTCAGTATCACCTGACCGAGGGGGTGATTACGAAGTAGAAGAGATAAACGACAAGGGAGTTGAATAGAAGCAAGGCGAAGTAACACCGCCCACAGACGAGGTTGATTCCCTAAAGAAGAGGAAGTTTTCTCCCTCGAAACCTTCTTCCTGGAAGAAATCGAAAGCCACCGTGACCAAGATGAAGATTGTGCTTACTGCCGATGATTTTGACTTGATCATCGCAACTCTAAATGACGATTCGCTGGAGATTGCGAAGAAACAAGAAGCCAAGTAGGAGGAAATGTACGATAGAATTGAGTTCAAACTACGAGGGGTACAACAAGCCCTTCAGTCTAGTCGCGCAGTCTCCACTGCGCCCCTGCAATTAGGAGAACCAGAGTTGGGAGATGAGCCAGACCAACTCCATCGACTAGCTGATGCAGTCGAAGCTCACCTTGGACATGCTCAAGAAGAAATAGAACAAGCCACCCAGACCTTGAAGCAAGTGCAAGGCGTAATCGTAGAACAACGCAGAGTTGTAGAACAGGAGAAGGTTTCTCTCTAGGCAAAGTTTGAAGAAGAGAAAGTAGAGATGCAACAAGAAAAAGAACAGTTGCTCGTAGAGCAACTCGAAGTGAAGGAAGCAGTCAACAGAGAACTCTGCTCTGTGACAAGATTAGAGCCACAAGCATAAGACTCAGTCACGCATCAAGTAGAGAAACTTGCAGAATCTATCCAACAACTACAACAACGAATAGTAGACTTAGAGCTCTGCACAGTGCCCCACACCCCGCAGGATGTGAGGGATCAAAGAGAAGCAACTACTCGAAGAACAGTTGAGCGAATCAAAACCATTGCCATGGAATGTAAGAAACTCACTGATTGCAGTGCCCAGACCTATGAGCAACTCACTGAGAATCCAGAACTGAAGGCATTGGAGTCACAACTCCAAGAGGCGAAGTATCAAGAAGAGACAATAGAGGCGCAGTTGAAGCCCCTGCCAGTTGTGGAAAGAATGAAGTGATCCCAAGAGCATCGCACTGCCCAGCAGCAGGTCCACACTATCTAGAGAAAAGTCATGGAAGTGACTCAGAGGCTCCAACCTGTACAGGATAAGGCTTACCAACTGTTCACAGAGATCAAAGGCCGAGGAGTGGAACTAGAGAAAGTCGTCACTGCAGCTGAAAAACACCTAGAGGGACCTGTCAATGAAGCAGTCATACAATATTTCGCTGAATAGGAGGCCATGGCACAACAACAATTCAAAGCAGCTCGATCCAAGATTGAGGCTTTTGAAGAAGAACTAGTCATATCAGAAGCGACTCGGGATGAGTCACATGTGAGTGTTGGGGGCCTGTTGACCCTTGACCAAGTTTTGAGGATCCTTGGTCATGTTTGAACTATTTTTGGGACTTCGATAGGCTGTCAAAGGCAGAGCACAAGATGAATTAGATATCGCGGGATCTCGACCCCTTTTAGGGCCCTTTTTGGGTTTTGGGATTATATAATGGGTATGGGCCCATGGGTATGGATTATGTAATGGGTATGGGCCCATGGGTTTACCCATGTTTAGGCCTGATTTTGTAATATATATAGAAGACTAAGCGATGTAATGACGAGTCAATTGCAAGGAATGGCTAAGTGCTAGAGTTGGATCTGTGTGATCAAGAGTTGTAAATAATTTGTGCATATTGTGTGAGGCTTGCAAGGCTGGTGAAAGTAATTGTAAGAGACTATGTGAAGGCTTGGTGCTATACCCTAGTGAGAAGAAGGAGGATCTGGTGGAGTGCTCGTAGATATCCTATCTTATGCAGAGTAGAACTTGGATGCTATGTGCCTGTAAGAAGCTTGACCAAAGATAATAAATAAGACAAAGAGTTGGTGGACATAGCCCCAGGGTCGGGGTGAACCACGTACATTCTGTGTTGCTCTGCTTTGTGCAATGTGTTGATGTGTTTATATGTTAATGTTCTTAGTGCTTCAATATAGATGAATGGTATATAGATATGTTAATGCTATGTGCTTAATAGTATGGATCTGACCTATGTGGATATGCTTAGTGCTTAAATACCTTAGATCTGAATGAATATTTTTTGATACTCTGTAACTGGGGTTTAACCGCACTGTAACTAAGATTGGATATAGATGAATGTTAACTACTGAGTGCTCTGTCAAGTGTTAGAATCACAGATCTATGTCCCAGCTAAGGTTGCAGACATCTGAGTCTTGCAACCACCCCTGCCTCTACCTCGGGTGAGACTTCATCTGCTTCACAGGTGTTGCCGAAAGGGTCGATAGTTAGGGTTTTGTTGGTGCGTTGTTGTAGCGTTGAACCCCGAGTCTACTCCTGTGCCAACACCTATCTTGATAGTTATAACTATTCGAATTTCCTTTTCTTTTCTTATTTTCTAGGAAATAATTTACATTCGAAATACATTCTATTCTCATCTAAGGATCATAGTCGACCATGTGCCTTGTCACCAAAGTAAACCTTCCATACTTCATGTTGTCAAGAGATAATCATTGTGTGCTTGTACATTAGTTGTTCATATGCTGCCTCATATGACACTAGTTCTTTTGACATGAGCCCCTTGCCACTCCTCAGTGTGTTGATGTATGAATTGATTAAATTAAGTTCCTTTGAAGGAGCCGATATGTGTTCCTTAAACGCTTATTTTGTGATTCTTGGGGTCATCCCCATGGAAATCGTTTTCTACTTTATGATTTATTCTAACTCTTTCTTACATTTAGTGGTTTCTTGGGGAAAACATGATTTACCAAGTGATAAAAAATGATATATTTTGATCACTTTCTTTGCAACCCGGTGTAGACGATGGCATTTGCTGAATGAACAAGTGACACTTTTTTCAAAGGATAAGCTTATTCATTTGCAATTTTCCAGTGCTATGTATTTGTGTTGAGTTTCCCTCTCGCTCATCCTTGGTAGGTCCTCTAGGGCATCCATTTCTTCATCTTTCCATTTCTTAAGTTCATACAACACCAAAACCCCTTCTAKAYTTTACCTTTTAAGTTTTACTTTATTCATGAATGTTAAAAACTAAGAGGAATATGCCTAAAGATCTTGTAGACTATTGTATAGTATCCTTTGTGCAACATTTAATTCATCTTGCATTTCAAAAGAACATGCTTTAAACTYAGATAAGATGGGCATTTATGCTTTGTAGTGACCTACTTGTTCTTCCAAAGTATTTATCCTTTTCTTATAATATTCTACTTCCTTGACCGATTTAATATTGTTGGACTCAGTTGCTTGTGTACAAACAACATCTGTAAAATTTATGGCCACTAGATCAACTTTTGTTTCCTCGATCATTGAATTTTTTATCATGACTGTCAACTATAGGATTCCTTCCATCTTCAAATTTTTCTACATCTATCCTACCACCCACTTATTCATTTTTTCAAATACAAACGAGTCTAAGATTGCAACTGATTATGATTTTAACAAAGTGAAATGGCCCAAGCCCATCTCAGGTAGTGGGAAGTGACCTCTAGTAATGGATTCATTGTGGGTTTCAATAATACCTATGGATTCCATTATCCTTCTTGCACTTGCTCTATAGTACCTGTCTCCTCCTCTATCTTCCTTTCTGCTTCTTCTCTTGCTTTTTCATCTTATTCTTCTCTTCTTCTTTCTACTTCATCTTCCTCTCTGGATTTTTCTTCTTCTTCTTCTTCTCTTTTTCTTTCTAGTTCAAATTTCTCTCTAGATTTTTCTTCCCAAGCTAGTTTTTCATCTTCAATCCTTTTCCTTTATACTCCCTGATGCCTCAATCTTTGTTCTTCTTTCTTCTTCAATAATTATTATTTTCTCTATGCCTATGCTCTCACCTTTCTTCTTCTTATTTCATGTTATGTTTCTATTTCCCTCGCTTCTTGTTCAACATTTACTTTGTATCTCTTCTCTTTTTCCTTATCCTTGGCACCTTTACCTTTGTTACTGATCCTTATTGCTACTTCATCAAGTGATGCAACTCTACATTATATATCCTCCTCTTGCCATGCTTCGTGTTGGTAGGGCCATCTGTATTTACATGCTAAGAAATGGAAATATACTGCATAGAGGGGGTCATGCCTTCTGAATATTTCTTTCCAAAAATTAAAAGAAACTAGTGCTTCACCTTCTTCTTGAGAAGTTTTAACATTATCTATGTGATATGCACCTATATATAGTGGCAAGGTAGGCCATGTATCCTTCTTATCTTATTCAAGGGGGGAAATCTAGCCACATTTAAGAACATCTAATATGCTACTTCTTGGATGAAAATGTTGTACAAGACAAACTTGGGTAATAGGTGCAGGGCCTTGGTGTCTTAAGATATCCTTATATACATGCCATTTTCAGTAATGTATTGAATCATCAATTTTTCTTATCATTTTCATGGCCTTCTCCAACATACACTATGCAGGCTCACGGAAAATCAATGTATACATTGGAGCCATGAAGTGATCACATATCTTGGTGTGATGAACTCTATATTTATGCTCTTGTAGAATTCAGTGGTAAACATGAATTGGTTTCTCATTGGGTTTCCATTGCCATCCCATTTCTATAAAACTATTGGTGGCACATCATGCATCTAATAGATATAAAGACATATGAAATGAAAAGGAATCCTCATAGCTTAGTAATTATATCTAGAGATGATGTGAATTAATGCAACCGACAAGATAACGAACTAGTTAAAAATTGTCCCAACCTTCATCACTTGATACATGAATGGGATCCAAGCTTCTTTGAACTAGGCTTCATTTTCTTTACCATAAAGACTACTAATTAAAGACACTATTAATCCTATAAGGTATCTTGATATGGGTCATTGAGTATACACCTGCAATTCATGTCTTGAATGCCTTTACTTTAATCCACTAGCTCTTGATGAGTTGACGATAAATAAGTTTGAACTACACGACCCACTCATCAATGAGATCAACCTTAGGCCTTATGAACTCATAACATACATCCAATATTGATGTTTAAAGGGATGCAATATATTTTCCTTCTTTGTTTCTCATCAACCTATTTTCATCATCCATATGGTTGATCAACCATGAGATGATGTTAGTGCAAGGCATCACAACTAGTCTGGATACCACTTTGTGAAGATCATACATTATGATGGTATGATAAACTATAGCATCTAAGTTTTTTTCATCTGGTGGTAGTGGAATCTCTGGGTAAGTTTCTTCTTTGAACATCTAATATATTTTTATGCACTGATAGCTTGTACCTGAGTCAATTTTACATTCAATGTCTCATATAATGGCCCTGTGGATTTTTCTTCTTCTAGTTCTACTAATGTTTCCCTTATGGTATAGTTTCATGGATCAAATCCTTTTTCCGATGTTACCTTTTAACATACATATATGTACACTATAACTCACCATATCATAGATAAATTCCAATTAGTAGATTAGAAAATATACAATTAGAATGTCCATGGACATTTTCTTGTTGGTTTCTTCGTCAAATTTTGAGTACGTCTCTTAAGAAAATGATAATATGGAATTGAAGAGGTCTAAGATTACTCAAGGTTTCTAAATTCTTATATTTTTAGGATTACTAACCATGATAGTTCATTTTGCAAGAGAAAAGTCCATTCCACAACTCTGAGTAAGTAACTTGGTGGAATGGTAGTAGAAATTTGAGTGATAAATTGTTTCCTTATTATAGCTAGACACCACAGGGAAGTGATTCATTTTGATTAATAGGTCATGGTGCATGGGTGGATATCATTGTTATATTTCAAAGGGCATAGAGGGTTGAGTGTGAAGGTGTAGGGAAATATCCCAATGGAGAAATATGGAGCATTGAGATTTTAAACTAGCTTTTAACCCCCAAATTAATTGTGAGGTGGGCACCAATGGGAGAATGATGAAGTGTGGTTAGGGAATAAAATAATTTATCCTTTCAAATGAGGAATAAAATGAAGCAATGGGGTGAGGTTGGGTCCAAATTGAGATAAGAGGGAAATTGAGAGGGATAAGAAGGCCAACCTATCAAAATAATGAGTGTGACCAAAACAACCAAAAATAATGAGTGTGACCAAAACAACCAAGTCCTATGTTCAAACAACATGTAAAATTTCACTTTTACCTTTTTAATCCATTTTCATGTTTACTCCACTTTTACGTAAAATCCACTTTCACTTTTACCTTTTTTAATCCACTTTCATGTTTAATCCACTTTTACGTAAACTCCACTTCCACTTAACTTTTCCACTTTTGTATTTATTAAAGTCACATTTATATTTAAATGCTTACTTACCTTTGACATAAATGACAATAATTTATTCAACAATCTCCCCCTTTGTCATTGATGRMAACCCTCGACTCAAAAATAAATCATCCTCCATAGATAGAAATMATTCTTCCTTGTATGCAAYTCTCCCTATCTATAATTCTCCTTCCCTTGTCTGCAACTCTCACCCTATTTGTAATTCTCCCCATTTGACATCAATGGAAAATGTATGCGCACCTTGAGCTATGATGCAAGAGAATCACAATCGTCATTCMATGAGGCACRGTGGAAGATGACTCAGCATCCAGTGCAATGCACTTAACTRGTTTGGATTCCAAGGAGGGCACACCACTTTAAATTTTGAACACTTGTAATTAAAGATCCCATGAGATATTGAAGATAGAGCCATTGTATGTGCTCCAGGGATTTTATTTTCCTTTAATGTTTGTATTATTGTACACATTTTGAGCGCTGAGTCATATCTAAAGTGTAATTATTCATTTATTGTAATACACCTAGTAGTGGGATGCTTTTAATTATGATATGAAAGCACTAAAATAGTCTGGAGGAAAGGCTCGAGAATCCCCTCATTTATAAATGAATGTAATCTATGCCCAAAATAGGTTGTTAGTATTTTTTGAAAGAAGAAGCTGAAAGCTGTAGAAATTTGTTGAATCCTTGTAAATATTTGCTGAAGGAATATAGAAGAATAGAGAATTGCTTTCAAGTTCTTATCTTGCTTGTCTTTGAGTAACTGGGTAAATTCTATGTTTTATGTGTGTCTGTGCATATAAATGGTTGGTTGCATGAATCCTCAATGTTCATTTACATTTCAATTATTTCTCTTTCGAAATCTCAGTGCAAGGAGTGCATAATGCCCATGCAAGGAGTGAGAAGGATGATCCGTTACAGGTTCAGAAGCTCAGGAGAGATTGCGTAAGTTTACGCAGAGCGAGCATAAGGAGTGTACCTATACTCATAGGAGTATAAAATCTCAGAGGGGAGACCATTTCAAATAGTGCACAGAGTCAACACTTTGTTAAGTGTTGAAGAAGCTAAGAGGAGAGATATCCCAAGGAGTGGGAAGGTGAATTTTATAAGTCCCAAGCTCANCCTATACTCATAGGAGTATAAAATCTCAGAGGGGAGACCATTTCAAATAGTGCACAGAGTCAACACTTTGTTAAGTGTTGAAGAAGCTAAGAGGAGAGATATCCCAAGGAGTGGGAAGGTGAATTTTATAAGTCCCAAGCTCACGAGGGAAGTGCAAGGTGTGCGCTCGAGTCCAAGTCATTTAAGTGACAAAGCTCGAGGAGGGATAGAAAGAGTAAGTCCCCAAAAAGAGGAGAAATCTCTTTGTTTGAAGGAGAGCAGATGAGATCTATTTGGGAAGTATAAGAATCCCTCATAGTTTGGATCAAGGAAATAAGCACTTAAACCCCCAAGTCCTCGAAGCCTGGAGTCAATCTGGACCATTTTTTTTCGGGTACATGTGTCCGCATATTATCGAGTATTTAGAAATCTGTCTATCTGGGGGATTTTGGGTGAAAGGCGTTCTAGTGTGAAAAGTCCCGAAGCCCTGAATCCCAGAGTCAATCCTGGTCATCCATTGATGGGTGAACGTGACCTGTAAATCTCTAACCTTTGCCACTTAGGCGTTCGATAGTTCAAGAGTTTAGTGGTGATTAGGAGTTGAAAGCCCCGAAGCCCAGAGTTCCAGAGTTGATCACAACCATTGGCTATTGGAGGAGTGTGAGCCATCGATTTTAGTTCATCATTCGATAGTTCATAGGTATTGCATGTTGGAGTTGCAGAAAACCCTGAACTCAGAGTACCAGAGTTAATCACAATCGTTGGCTATTGGAGAAACATAGACCGTCGATCCCTGAAATCTTTGAGAGTTCGCGAGTTCGACGTTCAAGAGAATTTGAGTGTTTTGTGGTTAAAACTCCTGAAGCCTGAAGTTCCAGAGCGCCAAAGTAATGAAGCTCCAGATAAGCACCTTTTAGTTGAGTGCTTCGTTCCAACCCGTGGTCATATGCAATTTTTGCCGAAGTTAGCGCCTTCAAAATATTAATCCCTAGGTTTTAGGGCCGAGGTCACATGAAGAATTTTCTGGAGTAAAAATACCCTCGCAAACACAAATTTTCGCATAGGAAAAGAAGAAAAGGATTGTAGTAAAGAATTGTAAGCGTTATGTGGGGACTCGAGAGATAATTCATCTCCTGTGTGAACGATCCTAGATCGGGAGGTTGCACGAGCCCCCTAGGAGGGGTGGGGGTTTGCATCAAGTGGTATCAAAGCACATATAATATTTTTTCTAATACCATCGAGTGGTATCAAAGCAGTAACAAGCTCTGTGAAAAAGAATATTTAGAGCCATGTTGCCAAGGAGACACAGGGACAGACCTGTAGTCAATACAACCATGGAGGAGGAAATGAGACAACTTCGTGCACGGTTAGATGCCATGGAAACATCACAAAGGAGAGCACCAAATACTGTTGATGTCAGTGAAGCTGAAAGTGAAGATATAGAAGCAGAAGAATCTATAGGAGAACAAGCAGTAGAGGAGCGATTGCTGAGAGATGTTGTCAAGCTGGGAACCAGAGAAAAGATGGAAGTCCTGATGTATGAAGGTAATTTGAATGTATAATAATTTCTTGAATGGATAAGTTCTTTAGACAAGTGTTTTGACTATGATGAGATTGATGATGAGAAGAAAGTAAAGCATGTGGTGACCAAATTGAAGGGACATGCAACTTTATGGTGGGACGAGTTGCAAGCTGACAAAAGGAGAAATGGTAAGTCCAAGATTAAGAGTTGGGATAGGATGGTAGCTAATCTCAAGGATAAATTCATACCCAAGTATTATTAGTTGAATCTATTAAGAAATTTGCAGAATTTGAGACATAAAGGTTTGTCGATGAAGGAGTATACTAAAGAATTTTATAAGTTGAATATAAGAGCAGGACACATGGAGAATGATGAAGAAAAAGTTGCTAGGTATATAAATGGATTGAGGTATGAATTCCATGATGATATTAGTATGATGAATATGAGGAATATAGAATATGCTTATCAGGTATCCCTGAAGGAAGAAGAAAAACAGACGAGGAAGCAAAGTTAGAGAGGTAGGGGAAAGAGTCCTAACAGAGGAAAAGGAATCACTAGAGAAAAGTTCCAGGAATCTAGGGGAGAAGCTGGAGGATTTAACAGTCAGACAGAGAGAGGAGGAATATATATAGGAAGATACTCTAGAGGAAGGAATCCTTTTCCAAGAGGTATAGGAAGAGGCAAAGGAGGATAAGTGAAGTGTTATGCTTGCGGGAAAACATGGCACATGTCTTGGGAATGTCCTAAAAAGAAGGATGCAACAGTTAGAGAAGGTCACATTTCTGAGGCACAATAGAGGAATGCAGAGAAATCGATGATGAAAAAAGAAAATGAAGAGGGAAGATCACTCATGATGAGGAAATCTATCATAAATCCAGAAAAAGAGGTACGAGAACCAGTCTAGAGAAACAATTTATTTAGAATTGCTTGCAAAACTATAGACAAAGTATGTAAGGTGATCATATACAATGGGAGCACTGACAACTTGGTATCCATGGATATGGTGGAAAAGATAAAGTTGGATATGACAACACATTTGAGTCCATATAAGGTGTTGTGGTTGTATAAAGGACATCAAGTCATGGTAAGTCGACATTGTAAAGTTGAGTTTAAAATAGGTAGTTATAAGGATGAAGTTTTATGTGATGTCATACCCATGGATTTTTGTCATGTTCTGTTGGGGAGACCTTGGAAATATGAAAAGAATGTCACACATGATGGAAGGAAGAATGCTTATACCCTTGAGAAAAATGGGTGTAAACACATGTTGTTTTCATTGAAAGATAAGGGAGTTAAATAGGAGGCTAGTTCGAGTATACTTCTCATGAGTGGGAAGGAACTCTTGAAGGAAGAAGAAGATCAATAGTGTTGTATTCTTAGGATATGGGAGATAAATATATCTCTTGTAATTAGTTTCATAGGTGCTCATACTTGTGAGGAAATGATGCAGGAGGCATCTAGGGAAGAGGCCAAGGGGCCACAAGTTTTTAAAACTAACAGTTTGTGTGTGATGGTAGGTAAAACAGAAGGATGACCATTGGACACTGTTAAAGAAAAGGAGAGTGAACAGAAGCCAAGTTCTATTCAAAAGGAAAAGAAAGAATAGGAGTCCCACACAATTGTGAGCCAAATAAATATTCAAGAGGAGCATTCAGGTTCCATGCTCACTCAGTGGGAGAAGGAGTTGAATATGATGGAGGATTGGTTAAACCATCCAAATATAGATGCATACTACTAGAGGAATGAAATCATGAAGAATAGCAAAGGAAAACTTCAGGAAGGTAAAATTCCTGAAGAAATAAAGAAGAAGGAGAAGAAACCAATGGATAACAACAACAACCTACAACAAAACAATTGTCAGGAGAGAAAGAGAGAGTTGCAACAAAAGATACAGCCAGAGGATAGGATGGACAAGGAAATTATAGAGTTGAGAGGGTTGGCAGAAAGGTCAGCCAAGGAGACAAGAGAAGACTGTAGTGGTAAGCTCAATGAAGCTCTACAACATATAATTTGGAGACCATGATAAAATCCTGCAACAATAATAGAATTCCAACAACAACAACAACAGAAAGGAAGAGAAGCAAATGGACAACTTCGAGTCAAAATTTGGGACCATGGAGGATCTCAACAACAACAACAACAACACCATGAACATGAGCTCATGATTTTTTTTCCACATAGGAGTATGATGCAGGAGCATCACCATCGTCATTCAATGAGGCACGATGGAAGATGACTCATCATATAACGCAACACACTTAACTAGTTTGGATTTCAAGGAGGGCACGCCACTTTAAATTTTTAACACTTGTAATTAAATATCCCATGAGATATTGAAGCTAGAACCATTTTATGTGCTCCAAGGGATTGGATTTTCCTTTAATTTGTGTAGGATTTCACACATTTTGAGTGTCGACTCATATCTAAAGTGTAATTATTCATTTATTGTAATACGCCTAATAGTGGGATCATTTTAATTATGATACACAAGCACTAAAATAGTCTGGAGGGAAGGCTCAAGAATCCCCTCGTGTATAACTCAATGTAATATATTCCCAAAATAGGTTGTTAGTAGTTGTTGAAAGACGAAGATGAAAGATGTAGAAAGCCGTTGAAATCCTTGTAAATGTTTGTTGAATGAATATATAAGAAGAGATAACTGCTTTCAAGTTCTGAGCTTACTTGTGTTTGAGTAACTTGGTAAATTCTATGTTATTTATCTCTGTGTTTTATGTGTGTGTGTGCATATAAATTGTTGGTTGCATGAATCCTTAATGTTCATTTAAGTTTCAATTGTTTCTCTTCTGAAATCTCGGTGCAAGGAGTGCACAGGGCCCACACAAGGAGTGCGAAGGCCAAATTGTTATAGGTTCAAAATCTCAAGAGAGATTGCGTAAATTTATGTAGAGAGAGAGAAAGGAGTGTGCCTATACTCATAGGAGTATAAAATCTCAGAGGGGAGACCAGTGAAAAGAGTGCATAGAGTCAACACTTTGTTAAGTTTTGAAGAAACTAAGAGGAGAGATAAGGCAAGGAGTGCGTAGGTGAATTTTGTAAGTCCCAAGATCAGGAGGGAAGCGCAAGGTGTGCACCTGAGTCCAAGTCATTTAAGTGACAAAGCTCGAGGAGGGATATAAAGAGTAAGTCCCCCAAAAGAGGAGAAATCTCTTTGTTTGAAGGAGAGCGAATGAGATCTATTTGGGAAGTACAAGAATCTCGCATAGCCATTGGATCAAGGAAATAAGTGTGGACGTTAAACCCCCAAGTCCTTCAGACTTTACTGCTCTGACAGTTTTTAAGTGTTGGTTGTAAAGGAGGAAAAATCCCCGAAGCCCGAAGTCCTGTAGTGAATCTACACCCTAGATCACTGGGAGAAGTGTGAGTCATTCGATCCTCGAGTGGTTCAGAGATTTGACACTACGGGAGAAGTTGGTTGTTGTTATGCATAGTGGATAATTCCCCAAAGTCCCAAAGATCAGAGTCAATATGGACCGTTGGTTGTTGGGTACACGTGTCTACAGATTATCGAGTATTCAAAAATCTATCTATTTGGGGGATTGTGGGTGAAAGGCGTTCTAGCATGAAAAGTCTTGAAGCCCTGAAGCTCAGAGTCAATCCTAGCCATCTGTTGACAGGTGAACATGAACCATGGATCTCCGCCCTTCTCCACTTCATAATTTTGCAGTTTGGGAGTTTACTGGTGATTAGGAGTCAGAAGTCCCAAATCCCAGAGTTTCGGAGTTGATCAAAGTCGTTGGCTATTGGAGGAGTGTGAGCCGTCGATTTTAGTTTGATGTTAGATAGTTCGGAGGTATTGCGTGTTGGAGTCGCAAAAAAACACAAAGCACATAGTATAGGAGTTAATCACAACCATTGGTTGTTGGAGAAACGTGGAGCATCGATCCTTGAACTCTCTGAGAGTTCACTATTTTGGTGTTCGAGAGAATTTGAGTGTGTTGTGGTTAAAACTCCTGAAGCTCAAATTTTCGGAGCATCGTAGTAACGAAGCTCTGGATAAGCACCTTTTAGTTGAGTTCTTGGTTCTAGCGCATGGTCATATGTTGTTTCCACCAAATTTAGTGCCTTCAAAGTATTAAGCCTCAAGTTTTAGGCCTGAGTTCATGTGAATACTCCGCTGGAGTAAAAAGACCCTCACGAACACAAATTTTCGCACAGTAAAAGAAGAAAAGGCCCATGGTAAATAATTCTAAGGGTTCTGTGGGGACCCAAGAGCTAATTCATCTCCTAAGTGAACAATCCTAGACCGGAAGGTCGCGCAAGCCCCCTAGGAGGGGTGGGGGTTTTCATCAAGCTATGCTTCTTTACTAACGAGATGAGAGGGATATGAATCCCATATTCTATCTGAGATATTCAAATGTTTCTATGGGAAGGGTTTTGATAAAAATATATGCAACGTGTTCCTTGGTGGCAATATGTTCCATATTGACACTTAGTTCAACTACATGTTCTCTTAGGAAGTGGTACTTTATGGGAATATTCTTTGTCTTTTTATGAATAGTTCCTTTTTCTATGCTACTCCCCCTTAGACTGTGCTTTATCTTGTAGTTTTATGAAGTAGCTCCCCCATAAATGTATTATCTTATATTACAGTAATTGTTGAGTCTTCTTTGTTTTACCGTCACTCTCCTGAACTGCTCCTTTTTCTACTTGTTAAAAAACTGTCAAATAATTGCTAGATGTTTCACTATCACACTACTATTAGTTATTCACAACAGATATGATTGGCTTCCTTCAACATTTTCTCACAATCTACTTCTAAAAAATGAAAGGTCTATTGTTGTTCAAAAATAAATTTCCATCTACAACTTATCACATCTCCATGTGCTTTGAATCTTCAAGCTGTTATGTGTCTTCATAGCTTCTAAGGGATATTCCACTGTCACATCTATGTTGTTGGTTTGGTAGTGCTTGAATGTCATCAAAGCACCATCCAATTGTCCTTCAAAAACACTTTCAACGACATGGTCAATGCTAGTCACAATGTATAGTATATCTGTGTGGACTTGTCTTTTGTTTTTCATAGTAGATGCCTCAAACCATGCCAACTACCAAAATTTTATACATCGCTCAAAAAGGCTTCTGAGGTTTCCTTGGACAAATGTGTAGAGTTGTCATCAAATTTCATTCCCATCTGTCAAAAATCCTTCAAGGTATGAAGAAGGAATGTTGATAATACTAAATGAAAATTATATGCATGCTTCCTAGAATATAATGTCCTCCACTTTCACTTTTTCTACCATCAACACTCCTGAAGAAGTATGAACACTATCACCAACAACGCAAGATAACCAATCTCTATCAATCTAGACAGTCTATGTATCCAACATAAGAAGTAGTACATCTCCAACAACAGTCGAACATGGTTGGGTTGGTCTCAACAAATTCAGGTTGATTCAACAAGAAATAATCGAGTCATCAAGAAGACATCAGTTAGGTTCGCATATCAACAACTTCAAGTATTCCTCCTCTAAGGGATCAATAAGTAGCAACAACATTTCTTGTCAAAATTTCCAGTCAACAAACAACCCAATCAAATYTCAGTCGACAAATACTTAGTCAAAACTCCAGTCGACTGTCATGTTGGGTCGATCCTCAGTTGACCACTTCCATGGAAATCATCAGTAAGTAAGAGAAGTATTGCACAAATGTAMAACCAATGATACACAAAGATATGAATTCCTCAAACATATATTCAAATGGTTCCATGACCATCCATAAATCCAACCAAAATATATCCTTGTAGTCGACACTGGTCCACAATTTTGACTTTCACGTCTCTTCTACAATGATCTGAAAACATGATTTCCATTCCTTTGATTTTTATGATGAGGATGATGATAGGGAAACAAAATTTGTGTTGGTTGATTAGAGGAATTAGGATCGGAGTCAGATTCACTTACAGGAGTAGAAAAACCCAACATATCAACAACAATGTCATTTGTAACAACATGCTCAAATGATGGCATGCGAGGAATATGAAGATAATCAATTTGTTCGACACAATCAATAGTAGGTTTCTCTTCTAGAAAACCAATTTGAACTCTTTCTGCAACAAATAAAACTTCCTTGGTTGTAGCAAGGCCAGGTGTAGGTAGGGAGGCAATAACAACATCATATCCAAGACCAATCTTAATGAATGCATACCTTTGAAAATTTATGATATCATCTAATATTTCAATATTATGTTCAAACTTCAAGCTTCTGTTAAACTGAGCAGTTGAATTTTCCAAATCCTTTATTAAGGAAACAATTTTAGATTCTATCTCTTCACAATTTTCTTCCTTTTTATTTAGTTGGATTCTCACCACTTCTTCTATCCTTATTGACTCTTCTAATTGAACTTTTAGGCTTCTGATAATCTTTTCTGATTCTTCAAGACTTTGTGATATTTTTTATTTTGAATCATGATCCTCTTCTTCATATTTTTGCAATTGCTCCTTTTGTTTCAAATTCATTTTCCTTAGCTTATTTATTTTGCTCAAGATATAGATGAGTTCTTATTCAAGATCCACTTATCCATTTGTTTCAAAGTTTTCCTCTTCTTCCGAATCCATCATTTATTTCCCTTTGTCTTCATTAATATTTGTTTCAATTTCCATAAAACTAGTTTCTTTTCTATCACTATCAGAACTGCTTTCACTTCTTTCTTCAGACGAGTCGTTGACCCCTTTTGAGTAGAGGCTCTTATTTTTCTTATAAAATTTCTTCTTCTTTTCATGCTTGTCCTATTGGTGGCTATTTTTGTGTTGATGATGTTTTCTCTTTACATTATAGTCTTCTTCATTATCACTACTTTCATTTTTCGCATAAGGAGACTTAACATCAAAATTTCCTACTTTTCCATAGTTAAAGCATTTAAAGGGAAACTTACCTCTGTATTTGCGAGATCCCTTTTTTATTTTTCTCAAAAAAATTGTTTCCTTTGCATTTGATTCACAACTAGAACAATCACTTGATTTGTGCTCTTTCTTCTTCATCTTCTTTGAGGCTTTGAAATATGCTTCCCCTTTTTATGGCTTTTCCTTTTCAGTCTTCATTTCATATGTAGTGAGGATCCCGTACAATTCATCCATTTTTAATTGATCAAGATCCTTCATTTCCTCGATGATGGAAAATTTGGCATCAAATATTAAGGGGAGTGACCTCAACACCTTTTTCACAATAATTGTTTCTATAAATTTTTCACCAAGTCCTTTGATGGTGTTGACAATTTCATCCACACAAAGGAGATAGCCTGTGACATTTTCTTCTTCTTTCATATTCAGACTCAAACTATATTATATGAGTATGGAGCTTATCCTTCTTGAAATTTTCATTTCCTTCATGGATGTTTTGAACTTTGTCCCAAATTTCTTTCACTTATTTTCAATGCATTACTTTGACAAACTCTGATTCTGACAGTCTGCACAAGATGGCATTCATGGCTTTTGCATAATTTTCACTAGCCTTTTTTCCAGCCGTATCTATTGGTGGAGTTATTGGGGATGTATAACCAGTCATGATCGATTACTAAATGTCAAAACCAAGGACCATTAGATATGTTCACATCCTTATACTCCATAAGTTATAGTTTTTTCCATCAAACAATGGAGCCTCGTTTGTAGAGAAACCTTCCTGACTAGCCATGTGTGCTCTCGAGATCTACCTTCTATTGGTTAGATTATTTCCA
>SNQJ01S0078191.1:4646-36215 GCA_010110895.2 Picea sitchensis
ATTTAGATTAAATAAGAGGTTTTTGAAATGTTTTGTCTTTTATGGTTCAGATAGATATTTTGATGATTAGATGTTTAAGGTAATGATAGATAGCCTTGGGTGATTTCTTTAGATTAGGAATAGAAATACATTTGATTAACTCATAATTGTTTCTATTTGATTAATTAGACAAGATATGATTAGTTTTAAGATAATCATTAGGATTCAGTTTATAAGGGTCAGTTTATGTTTTCTTCTTAGAATAACCTTTAGGTAGAAGTTAGAATCTTACCAACACGTACAGTGTAGCATCTGTAAGTTCACTTACCCTGGTTTGAAAATTTAGTGTTTTCAGGCAATTAAAATCTTCAATACAACAGCCTGACACTTTTGATGATGATTCCTCGCGTCCCCCTGTCAGTGCTGTATTTATTTTTCATCTCTTCCATGGATTCTTTCTCCTTTGTCTTATTATCAAGAAACTGTGCAAGATCCATGCCCCGCGATGGAAGCCCTGTAGTTTGTGCAATGAGCTCCACGTCTATCGAGACAATATTATCTAACCATATATCCCCGCCATGCATGACTTCCATCAACTGTTTGATGCAACTGCTTGCATGTTTTCCTCTACCAAAGTGTGGTAGCTCTAGAAGACCTAAAATCATTGTTTTCTCCAATCCTGTTTCCCACTGCAGTGGTTGATCAGTTCCCCAACTGGATTCATGCCCATAGTCTCTAAGTATACCCTCTTTGCGAATTCCAGGAACTTGTCTGTGTCCGTTACAACATGGTCAGAGTATTTCATCTTCTTGACATGACCTAGCATGTCTGATTTCACCCGTACCCCATCTAATATACATGGAAAAACAAGGGCTATGACGGGTTTCTTATGTGGTGAACTAGGTACCTACTGCTTGTCTTTCTGTTATAACCCTAATTTTCACCAGACATGCATACTTGGAGCCGACATTAGGCCAAAGACATGGGTATGCAAATGCGATTAATAAAACACACAATGGTAACATCCTTCGATGTAATTTTAACGATCCTAAAGATTGAAGCTCGGTGGTTTTTCATATTTAGAGAGTTTGAAAAATGTAAAAGGAGACTCCAATGGGGTACCTTTTTCGAAGGTAGTCTAGTTGGTTAGAAAAAGGGGTAAACTAGCACTGATAAGACGTCTATTCAAAACCATTTTAACGAGTGTGATAAAGACAAGATTACTCGACCATTTTTTCATTTTTAAGGTGTCTGAAAAAAGATTAACTATTGACTCCGTCAAGAATGTTCTAATGGACCATTTTAATGAGTGTGAAAGAATAAGGTCACCCGGTAATCTTTTCAATTTTAGGGAGTCTGAAAAGAGCTTAACTATGGACTCCGTGGGGGTTCCTTTTTGGTAAATTGAGTCCCTCGGGCCCAGAAAAGGGGTAAAATTATACTTGAGGGTACTCTTCTAGGGATTCAAAGCCTCTAGAGTATACCTTTGTTCATACAGTTGACCATCCAGACCGAAAAAGGGGTAAACTACCGTCGGATAAATGTGACTTCAAATTTCAGTTTAACGAGCATGAAAGGCCACAAGATCGCTAGACAATATTTTCATGTTTAGAGGGTCTGAAAAGGGCTTAAAAGAAGACCCGTTATGTTTTGGGAGTCTTGAGGGTGAGGTCAAGAGTGATAAAGAGTCATGCAAATGAGGCTCAAACTCGTAATCAGGCAAAAATAAAAGGACTCCTAAGCCTACAGTCATTAGTGACAACATGGAAACCATAATGCAACCAGGATCTACCTAGGGCATCCATGTTTCGGTAATCTCTACCACCAAATCGTGACACTTATAAAGAAACAATGATGGTTTTGTGTCATAACCTGGTAGGATCGATCCTATGGAAAATGGATAAAGACAACGCGATACAAAAGTAGGGGTGGAAACCTAACTTATATGCTCAAGTTGACCATCTGAGATTTTTACCCACGGACCGTCAAAAGTGACCCAAAACTCCAAAACAATGTCTTGATACCTGAACGTAACTTTCCATAGAAACTCTTGAATCACTCTAAATGGTTTTCAATTCAGATAAAATGATAAGGGGAGCCAAAAAAGAAACAAAAATGGGCCAAAAAGTCTATAAATAGAATATGGCAGCTCATTATCACCATTGTTGATTTGGAAATTGACTTTGGAACAAAAAAAACCCTTTGGTAAAAGTGGTGATTCTGGGAGCTACAGTGGACGAAACAACCATCCGTCTGGACCAAGTAAGTATAAACTACCTCCTTTTTCCTTTTAATTCTTTATATATGTGTTTAATTTGGTTTTTTGGGGGGGCGTCGACCTCTAAAAGGTCGGACCTAGGTCCACGTGAGTTGTCTTATGATAGCCTGCATGTACATTGGCTCTGTCTAATGTCAGAGCACGTGTACACACAACTGTCATTACAAAAACCCGCATGGACCCTCCAATGAGTGCAAACAAAGTTTAAAAAGTAAGGCCTAACCCTTTAAAAATTTGCCCATGTGTAGGATGTATGTGCAATGGAGAGAATAAGAGCACGAAGATATTAGCGCACTAGTTGGGGAAGACGCTAATGTTGTCGCAGTGTTAATGCAATGTGGCTTTCTCAAGTTCTTTCTGTGTCCTTTTGTGAGAGCACAACCTAAGATACTAAATGCCTTGGTTGAATATTGGCACCCTGACGCAGAAGATTTTATATTAGAGGGGCAGTCACGGGTGCCCACTACAGAGGATATATACTTTTTGACTGGCCTCTCTAGGAGAGGGGAACCAGTCATTTTCTGGACATTTCCTGTTGGGCCTCACAATATATCAAAACTAATAGGAATTCATTGTGAGGAAGGAACATATTGATTGAGATCACAAGTGCCAATAAGAAATATCATTGATTTATCACTATGGGTGATTGTGTTGCTTATTGGGCATATGACTAGTTATGCAACTCTACATCAGGCATCTCGTGCATAGATGAATTGTGCAGTCCAGTGCTTAAATGCACATATATTTGGCTGGAGCACTACACTGTTGGATTGTATGAAGAGGAAACTGACAGATTGTCGGTTGCGGACACAGAGGAAGTTCGGGTTCGAGATGATTCTATGCTCTTTCTTCTTTGAAAGAGTTCTAGTTTCAGTCCTCAAGTGGTGGTACGAGGACGTCGGGCCTCTTTTCCTGCGGTTTGCAGATGGGCAATGTATTTTCCATGACAGGGTGGTGGAAGGACCAATGAGTCCTTTGATGATGACTTCTTTTCTTGGTTGTCGCGGTAGATCCTAGCCATAGAGGATTATCCTTATGTTGGGATTGATTTCTTGAGAGATCCCAAGATCCCTGTACCTCCAGGCGAGGAGCGAGGTGATATGGGTAAGTTTGCATCATTTTTTTTTTGTGAAACATATATAGTTTTTATGTTTTTTTTATTTTTTATATATCATTTTTTTTTATACCAGAGTATTTGACAGATATGTGTCTATTGTGTGCATATGTGGGACCCTCCCGACCTGTAGATTATGTGAGGAACAAGTGTCATCCTTGGCCAGGGGTCCCACCTATCGTCACAAAGGGACGAACAACAACAGGAGAGCTTCCAGCTAGTGAAGATGAGAGGGTTTTGAGATGAGTTGAGAGAAATTTTACCTCACTCACTCGCACCATCCCCATGGTAGAGATTGAGGATCTGCCACCATCTATGCAACCTCATGTAGTGGGGGCACCATGGACATGGGTCTGACTTTTTCGATGTTTGGAAAATGTTTTTGATTATTACAATAGGGCCCACAGGCCTTGACCTTAGTTAGTCTAGACTTTGATAGCTCTGTTATAACCCTATAATTTATATGATCAACTGGTGACTAAAAATTTTATCCTTTTATTATTTTGGCTGTCAAATGATTTTTCATTCTGCAAATAATTTGAGAAAAAAGAAAAGAAAATAAAGAAAAAGAAAAAGAAAAAGAAAAAGAAAAGAAAGAAAAAGGAAAAGGAAAAGAAAAGAAAGAAAAAGAATAAAAGAGGGCATAAAAGAAATTGGATAGAGCCCCATGTAATAACAATGACCTGGTTCATACAGTTTAAACATGGCCAAGTCCTTTTAAATTGATGTTAATAGGATTAGTGAATAAGCTTGGCTAAACTGTTTAATCTTAGCCAAGAAAATTAGGTTAGCTAGTGAATAAATTTGACCAAACTGCCTAATCTTGGTCAAATAACTCCAAGATAGAGTAATTTCTTAGTCCAACAGTTTAATCTGGGCTAAATGTCATAGGTAACTAGGTTAGAGCATAGGGTAGTTTGCTTTATCTCAATAAAACATGCATGATGATCGATGTTGAGCCCCATCTTTGATATTTGAAAGTTGAATGTCTAACCCCATGGTGATAAAAACGGGGAAAGCTTGGAAAAACCCACTTAAAGTGCTTATCCTAAGTTTTCAAAGAAAAAAATGAGGTTGCACTCACATATTAAAGACAACGCATAGATGAACGACAAAGGTGCTAGTGCTCAGATCTATGGTTGATAAGATTTTCTGGACCCCCCTGACCGTTCTACCTTTAACGGTAGGGGGGGGTTCGGAATCATGTATAACAAAGGCACGCATCTGAATGGCTGAGGCATCGACGCTTAGATCCATGGTTGATATTGAATTCTAGACCCCCCCGACAATTCTTCTTTTAATGGTGGGGGGGGGGTCCGAAATGTTTCTTAAACATCATGCTTAGATCTACGGTCCAGCGACAGGCCCACCGATGGACGGCTGATGGTATCTTTCAGACCCCCCCAACCGGTCTGCTTTTAACGATGGGGGGGGGGTCCAGAATGAAGTGTTTTTCTAGCAGGCCCCCTCCTCTATGTGTCAAGAATCCATTGCTCCATACTCCTGCCACGTACCACTTACCACTCTCTGACATACCCCACGTCACCCCATGACATCATTCTCCACTTTTTCCCCTTAAGGTCACATCTCATTACTCTATCAGTCCATTCACCTTGTTCACCCATTACAAGTCCCTTCACCATGGTCACGTCCCAATCAACACCCACCACGTCACCCGGTCATATTCGTCATTCATTGTTACCTGCCATCTCACGCTCCAAAGGACCCGTTGGCCATTTATTACTGGCTAACTTATTCGTTAGCTTGCTGATCTATTCCCTTCACCCAACGGGTATCCGTTTTCTCAAAACCACTCTTTCCGTTCATTCTCCCATTGCTTACTTTGTCCTCGTACCAAAGAAATTACCCCTGTCTTAACTCCGTTTCAGTCAATCGTCCAAAACCACAGTCATCCCCACTAACATTTTGTTTGACTTGCAGGTATTTTCATAGTGATGGAGCCAAAATCAAAGAGAGAATAAGCCGAGGAAAATCCTTTCCTCCTGCCTCCTGTCGACCTCGACAGGATCCATTTGGCCAACAAAGATCATTTAATCGTAGACACCAGGTGTAAATTTGACTTCGCGGATTTGCAGTCATGGCTAAAGGATGTTTTCTTAGATAAGAGCGATGAAATCAGGCTCTGGGAGTCCAACCTTCCTATGTATCTTTTCCCCCAGGTCCACCATTTCCCTGAATTCTCCCTCAAGTTCCAGGCTCATTACCTCCCCGACCAGAGAGCCATAGCATCTTCATCAGGAGAAACTTTGTTCTTCATCACACCATAGGCCATTGATCAGATGATGTAGATACCAAGAACCAAATCCGTCTCCCCTTTCAACCTCGAAGTCATCACAGAGATATACCAAAAACTATCATTCCCTTAGAGAGCCCATATTTTCGAGCTTTTCCTCCCTTGGGATGCTCAGCTCCCCAAGACAAATCCCTCGTACCCTTCCTCCTTGTTCTCAGTAAAGGGAAACCAAATCATTTCATCGCTCTATGCTTTGCTAGGTTATTTTTTCGACCAATGGGTGGATGAACCCATATTGGGTTTTCTGTCCATTTTCTCCACAGAAGAAAGACCCAACACATAGTTCAACTACAACACTTTCCTGGTGGACAATATTCATGAGAAGTTTTTAAATTTTTCCTCAGAAGGCATGTTACAGTATTCTTCAATATTGGCCTACATTTTCACTTTATTTCAAGCGGACAGGTTCTCCTTTCCAATGCAAAAAATGGACAAGGATGGGAAGCTGCAGGCGGTAACAGCTTGGAATTCACTTCTCAGACAAAATTCAACAGAGTTCAGTTTCAAACAGTTTATCGAGCAGTTCTACAATCCTGTGGTGAGAATGCTCAGTGGCAGACCTGAACCAAGAACAAATGAGGAGATTCAGAGGATTTTACACCTCTCAGACCTTTCAAAGACTGGAGACTGGTATCTTTACCAAAATCACACCGAGATCAGAGTATATGGTTGCGAGTTGGCTCCATACAAATTGCCCAAGTATCTATCTGTGAGGATATTTTCCCTGGAGTATATAAGGAAAATGATTAACTCATATGACATACATTTTGTGTCTCTGAAAAAGAAACAACAGTTTAGAATTAAAGGGCAAATAAGGTCGTTCATTTGCAATAGCCAAGGCACCAGGGAGGAAGCAGACAGTATGTTGAAAGAAATGAAGTTTTTTTTTAGTTTCATATGGCACTATGATCCGTGCAGGATAATTTCTGAGATGAGGATTAAAAATAAAAATGTCCCATAATTTCATACACCCAAGCTTGCATTAAAGAAGTTCGTGAATCAAAAAAAATGGGAGCCGAACACTCTGGTCGAGATAGAACAACAGGCCCCTTCGGTCATCGTCTCAGAAACTACTACACCATAGGTTCAAAAGGATAAAATACCCAGGAAGGACACTTCACCTTCCATCACTGAAGTTTCAGCTGAAGATTTCCAATTACACACCAAAAGGCCAAAAACTAGTCTTACACCTGACACGGCTGGTGAAAAGTAAATCCAATCCAATGAAACTATTAAAGATGATCGGTCACTTCTAAGCACAAGCAAAAATCAAATCATTTCTATCATTGTGCCTAAGAATCCCACCAGTACTCCACTAGTCGACTAACCGAGTAAAGTAGGACGAAAATTGAGTGTTTTTGAGAAGTATGACCTAATCAAAAAGAAAAATAAGACACTGACCAACAATACTTATGCTCAGTTTTGGAAGCAGGCATCAATGAAACAACACATACTGTTTTCTTCATTTGATACAGAAAAAGGGTAGAATGCACATGGCATTTCTGCAGGCATAGGTGCCATACCCCAAAGACAACATTGATTACAAAAGTGAAAAATTTGAGTTTCATACTAGGGATGTGCATCCTGCTGATCAAATGGATTTGCACAGGAAAACTGGGGAAATGATTTTCTCCACTTTGGAAAACACTTCTACTGTGGCCACTAAATTACAGGTATCTCTGAGCAATGTCTAGACACAGCTGAAATTAGAAAAGATATCATCCTTTGCAAAGGATAACAAAATTAAGACGTTGGAAGAATTGGTCCTCAAGATCAGGTATGACCCCTCAAATGTGAAATAAGTTGAGGATATTCTTAGAAAGAAAAATGTTGATATAGAATCTTTGAGGAAACGGTTGAAACTATCACCAACAGAAGATGCATAGGGAAAGGAGATAGCTGAGACAAAAGGGGAAAAGGATGAAATTCTCAGGTTGATTATGGAGAAGAATGCACAGTTGAAAGAGATGGAAGCAGAACTGGAAAGGTTATTGAAAGAGAAGGAACAATCAAAGCCTATGTAATTCATTCCTTTGAGCGTAGTTCCACTCATAGGAGTAATCACAACATCCACAGCAGGAATTCCCTCAGCAGAAACTCCCTCAGCAACTCCACTGACATCTCTGGAGAAGACAGTAGAACTGGAAAAATCCATGGAAGAGATGAATTTGCAAGAGACAGAGATTAGCAGAATTAAAAAGGAGATTGAGAACCTTCAGGAAATCAAGTATTCTTAGCAAACCATCTACTCCAAGGAGAAAAAAACATCAGACAAGCTCAAACAGGAATTGCAATAGCTTCAAAAGCAAACAATGGCAGGCAAAACACTTGCTGAGGTCAAGGAATTTTTTTTGATGGATATCACCAAATTCATAAATGAAATATGGCTTATGATACAAATCATGTTCGAGTAGAATGAACTATGCAAAGAAGCAAGTAGACTATTGAGGAAACAAGAGGAGAATTGAGAGAGATGCTCGCAGAAGCCACTGAGATCATTAAATTCCTGAATTCAAAAACCAGAGAAGAGTTAGAGGATTTGAAAATTGAAGATAGGACAAAAACCATCCTTGAGGTCAAGAGGGTCCCGAACAAAAGAGGATTGATGCTACAACTGGAGGAAAAATTCCAGACTATGGACATAGGAGTGCAAAGATTTTTCAGCAAAATTGAAGCTCTGTAGAAGAAAGGCCTCCCTGACTTAAGGGTCATAAATGACAAGTTAATGACACTTTCTGATTATAAAAAAAAACTAGCCACCGTGGCTAAAGATAGTTCGAAATTCTCCAGAATACAGGGCAGTATCACAGGCAAGGCATTCTTAGAAGCTTTCCAGTCAAACATCAACATACAACACGAGATCCAGTACATTTTCATCGTCAAGCCAACTTTTTCCAAGTATACAGAGATGAATGAAGTATATCGAAGACTGCTCAAAGTCATTGTTCCTAGTAACATTCAATGGGAAGAGTTATGCAATCTGATTGAGTAGGAGATGAGGTGTCCAAGACCAGTCAGCTATCTAATCAAATGAGGTCGTGCAGAGGACTCACCAATGGTTTACCCCAAAATCAACGTGAAGATTTCAACACATCCTCAAACAATTCCTGAATTTTTGTATTTTGTTGAGTTAGTTAGCTAAATTTAGAACTGCCACGTCCTGATCTTTAATGACATGATCGTATGTAATTTTTTATTATAAATACTTTAAACTTTGAAGTAACGGTTGATATTTATGCCCTGTAAGCTATAAAGACTGTAATTTTTATCAAGAGATCTTCTAGTAATACAAAGGGACGTTTACAGGATTCTCGCGTGTTATTCATTGGTGATGTTTTTCTTCTATGTTAAATTTTTTTCTCCCTTAGTTGTCATATTGTTGTTCTAATCTAATATTTTAAAGTAGCACATGTTGCAGGATTTATCTTTGTATACCCTGTTTCTGGCTTTGAAAGATCTAAATTTTTATCTTTCTGATATTACAGTGAAGAAATTCTTAAATGCTTCTTTACTTTAATTGATATTCTCATCTTTTCTGCTATTCATCACTTTATTGCTAAAGAATCCAATGAATGCATTATCTTTCCATGTGAAAAGAATCTTTTATTTTCTGTTTAGAACTCTATCTTTATAATACAGACCCCATAGCCCAACGAAGGCATAAACAACCCGTTTCATCCAACTTAACAAAAATAAAACAAACCATTCACTCTTAATTTGTTTAACTAGCCTAATATATCAAATTTAAAACATAGCTAAATCATACAGAGAGATCCCTCTTTGAAACTGGTAGGGCTAGATTCCAGTTTCGAAGTGGTTAGATAAAGTTACCTCTTGTAAATTTCTTCTACTTCGACAACCTTTGGGAATTTACAGAGAATTACAAGCTCCACTTGTATATAGTTTTTGAGGGCATAAGCTCGATGACTCGTTACTGGTCATACTTTTTGAGGTGCTTGCATCCACCTATGTACTCTGGTGATTATGATATTATATATGGATTTTTATGACTTTTTATGTCTTATGGATCATATTTTCCTTTTAAAAATGTATTTACATGTTTTATGTGTATGTATTTTTATATGTGTGTGAGAAGCCAGTCTAAAATGTGATTAGCTAGAGTATCTCTAACTTGGTTTAATATCCTAGGAACATGAAAATATGTAATATAATCAAAGATTCGTTCTAAGAGACGTACCCTAAGGAATCGTCGGTGTAAATTTGGATCATGAACAAAATAGACTCTATTTAACTGAGACACAACCAACTGAGTGTCTAAATAGACCTGGAGAAGAGAGATACCAAATGACAGGGTGTCACGAAGCAACTCAATAACTGCACTGTACTCGGCAACATTGTTTATGGTGTCGCCTAAACATATACCTCTGGAAGATAATAACATGCCCTAAGGTGTAAAAATTACCCAAGCTGCGGAGGCAAGCCTCTGAGTGTTCCGGCTAGCATCGTCTGCATACCCAATGAACAACTCAGATTCACTTGACATCTTCCATAGTGACAAAAGATAACATAAAAAATGACACGTCCATAATACTAAAAGAAACCAGAAAGTAATAGTACAAAGACTATACATATGTTACAAAAGGTTACCCAAGGTGACCTATCTATGAGTAATACTTCTTGAGGTAGAGCCCATTTCTAGGCTCTGCCAAAGCATTTCCCTCAAAGTCAACTAGATGATAAGCGCCCTTTTTTAGAACCTCTTTTATGATGAACGTTCTGAACTACACGGGTTTGAATTTTCCTGCCCCCAGGGCATCCTTATCTTGGTCATAGACCAGGACAAGGTCGCCTTTAGAGAAAATTCGAGGATGAACAGACCGATCATACTGACACTTGAATTTTTGTTTGTGAGCCTCGTTGTCCAAGGCCACATCACGATGCTTCTCACTGAGCCACTCAAGGTATAATAACCGTTCTTCAAGTGGAGAAGTTTCTGGAAGTAACTGTACTACCAATCTTAGGGACGGGATCTGACATTCTATAGGCAAGACTGCTTCCATCTTGTAAACGAGTTGAAAAGGTGAGAAACTAGTTGCAGTATTAATAGACGTTCGGTAAGCCCATAATGTCGAGTATAACATCAAATGTCAATTTGACTTGGCTGAGTTGATCGTTCATTGTAGAATGGTCTTAAGAGATTTATTTACAGCTTCCACCTGACCATTTGCATAGGGGTAGTAGGGTGACGAATGTTCTTGCTGCAATTTAAGATTTGATTTTAATTTGATCATCATTTGGTTTTGAAAGTGACTGCCATGGTCAGTGAGAATCTCTCTCACGACGTTGAACCTTGCAATTATCTGGTTGAACAAAAAGAGAGTTGAAGTCTCTCCATCATCTTTAAATGTTGGCATAGCTTTGACCCACTTCGTAATGTAGTCTACGGCTACAATGATATAACGGTGCCCCCTTGCTGAAGGAGGGTTGCATGTAGTGTAATCAATTCCCCACTTGGTGAAGGGACCAACTGTGATGACATGAAACATGGGAGCGGGATGTGCCCTCATCTTCCGAGAGAATATTTGACACTGGTGGCACTTCTTGACTGATTCGATACAATCTTTGATTAGTGTTGCCCAGAAGTAACTAGCTTGTATAATCGTTTGGGCTGTTTCCAACCCAGACAAATGACCGCCACATGCTTCAGTATGGAAATTGTTAAACATGAGCTCCTCTTGTTCATGAGTGAGGCGTTGGGGAAGAATGCAATCTACCCCTTGACGATAGAGAGCATCCTCTAGGATGAGATAATTCTTAGCCTGATGGCGTATACGACGACGCTCATCACAAGAAGCAGAGGTGGGGTACTTCAAATTCTAGAGATAGACAACTATACCTTCATACCAAGGATCTAAAGACACGATCAAAAACATAACTCCTATGATAGGCGATTCTTCAGGCATAACATCACCTGACTCAATCGGAAGTTCTGAAAGAAGTTCTGTGAAGACTAGTGACTTTTTGGATTTTGTCAAAACGAAATTAAAGTCGAATTCCTGGAGGATGACTATCCATCTACTGATCGTTCCACATATTACCCTTCACGTCAACACTTATTGAAGCAGATTCACAACGAAAATGACGATGGTCTTGTGAAACAGAATATAATGACAGAATCATTGAACAACATGGAATGCTTCCAACACAAGTTTTTCGATATGAGAATAATTGAGTTCCGGTCTGATAAGGCCTCAGCTCAGGTAATAGATCACATATTCTGAGATAAAATCATCTTCCTGAACTAAGACCATGCTGATGGTTGAATTTTCTATAGCCAAGTATAATAAGAAATATTTTTATAGTTGGGTGTTCGAAGCAGAGGGGAAGTTGTGAGGGCATGTTTCAACGCTTCGAAGGAGCATTGAGAGAAATCATCCCAATGAAAAGGAATGTCTTTCTTCAGTAAGAGCATAAATCCCTTCATGATCTCGGTGTAGTTGGCGATGAAACGCCTCAAAAAGTTGGCCTTTCCCTGTAGACTCTGAAGTTGAAGGATTGTACGTGGGGGAGACAAATAAACTATTACCTCAACCTTAAGGGGATTGACCATGATCCCTATTTTTGACACTATGAAACCTAACAAACGTCCAAATGTTATGGAAAAAATGCATTTTTTGGGATTCAAGCGAATTCGGAAGTAGCAACATCGCTCAAAGATAATTCATAGGTGTGTGGGATGATCCATTCTCTTGCGATATCGAGATGCTAAATAATATAAATAGGCCTCAACTATATGCTTGAGACCATGGAAAGAAAAATACATGGCCCACTGAAAGGTTTCTCCAACATTTTTGAGACCAAAAGGCATCTTACGGTACGTGAATGTATCCCATGGACAAATGAATGTCATTTTGTGTTGGTCTTCGGGTTTGATTTGTATCTGATTATATCCCAAAAAGCCATCCATGAAAGAAAAGGCCTCACAACCTGCACATTCATCGATTATCTAGTCAATGAATGGTGTGGGAAAATTATCTTTTGGACAGGCCTTGTTTAAATCATGGAATTTCGTACATACGCGAATCGTACCCTGTTTCTTATTGACCGACGTTGGATTTGAGACCCATTGGGTCAGATGGATAGGGTAGATAAAACCATCTCGAATTCAACCTTAATGGTTGCTGCTTTATTGGGATTAACTGGATGAAGCTTTTGCCAAATTGGCTTGGCATCAGGATAAGTTGTGATTTCATGTTCGACTATTTTTGGATCAATGCCTGGAATTTCCTCGTAAGACCAGGCAAAAATGTCACAGAATTCTTTAAAAAGATCTGTGTAGACTTGAATCTCTTCGAGGGAATATTTAGCTCCAACGAAAACATTCTCCACAATGCTATGGGTTCTGGAGATATTAATTGGTATAGTTTCAGCAATAGTTTCCATATTACCCTCAGCATAAACCTCATGTGTAGCTAAAGGATTAATAGGACAAAACCTATTTCCAGTCATAGTTAAGGTGAATTCTCCTACTTTGATTCTGCTTATCTCTTGGAGGAAGTATGATCAGTGATGGACATCATCCCACGGTTTGGTCGGACTAGTCATTGCTTCAATTATTGCTTCGTCAGAGGGAAAGACTAAGTCTAACACATAGGTATCAGCAAGAGAACCTTGAACCCAAATAGGCTCTGGAATTAGATCTAACTCTTGTGCAGGAGTTGGATCAGTGTCGGCCAAAACTTATTGGACTAAAGAGTACACTACTTCAGCTGTGGACAAGGGCATGAACATGCTAGGGTGCCCTGTCCCTTCCATCATGGCCGATGGGGAAGGAAGTATCCACGGATCGTTGAAGTAAGTCATGTGAAATGATGAAACTTGGAAAATCTCAACCTTATGGTGGTCGGATATGAACTTGACAGCTCCTTAAGGGGGCGGGTAATCAAAGGTACCCATCAAATATGGGCACAAACCAACCCCTACGTTGACTACACCCGGTTGGAGATTATCAATCATCGGGACCGTGGATGCCCTCAGTGAAGGGTCAGGTCTAGATAAAGACAATTGATGAATGGTCACAATATGGTCCTCGTGTGGAAACAACAAGACCTAGAAAAATGTAGCAACCACTGCTTGCATGGCATAATTCCAACTCCTTCTTAACAAGAGATTGTAGTCGAGGGATGCATCGACTACTTCTACCTCGAATCACATGATCTTCCCTCCTAACTACACGGGGAAAGAGGGAATGATACCATGTGGTCGGAATGAACGACCTTCAAAAGAAGTGAGAAGAGTAGGTGACAGAAACAAAACAGGTTGGCCAATGGCCTTCCAACATGCCAATGACATAATGCATGTCGAGGCACCCTCATCAACCACCGTGCGGAAAATGTTTCAAGTAAAAGTTTTCGTGGGGTAAGTCACTTCTATCTGAAACACTATGTGGTAAGGCAGATTAGGTTTTAAGTTGGCTATATACAACATGATTGTAGCCAAATTACAAGTCTCGGTAGATCCTAAAGCGGCTAACAAATATTTCCTCTGGTAAGGGCAGCTTTGGAGGACCTCCAAAGAGGACATCACACAAGGGGTTTGGGACAAATCCTCTACCACAGAATAGTTCTGGGTGGCCCTTGCATTTGGGTTGTGAGAAGCTTTCTTGAATACACCTTTTGGGATGTGTGTCATTATTTCACCCAAAGTATTCTCGATCTTGAGAGGAAGAGATGGGATTTTATCTTCTTTTCCCTTGTCAGAAGTGCTTGGTTTACTGTAGTCATGCGCTCTAGTCGATATAAAATCATCACCCTTCATCATATACACATTCGTGGATGCAGGATTGTTTGAAGACAGAGAGGGTCCTTGACTGCCCCTTTTCGTGCTTGTAGAGGCTTGGGTTAGGTTTTGCCCATGTTGAAATGGATTGGTTAACATGGAAAGCTATTGTTGTGTCACAAACTTTTGGGCCTCTGCAAGATGAGGGCATTGGTGGGTCGAGTGGTCTTCCGCACACAGGTTGCACGGATACCTCACCTTCTGTTTCTCAATGTTTCCCCCTCCAACATTATTAGTGGGTTTCTTATCCCCCTTGCCCCTCTTTCGTTGTTTTTTCTTTCCATCAGGCTGCTAGGTGGCATTTGGATTTGTCGATTGAACTATGTGTACATACGACGTTTGGGTAGGGGGAGCAGCCAAAATAGTAGTTTGGCTGGCCGCTGTATGATGTATAGACAATTGTTGCAATTTCTTCGTCATTTGTTCAATGGGATTTGTTTGTGTTGAACCAACAATACCATCAACATGTGGTCCAACTCTCTATCTGGTTTTATCAAGTATTGAGCATGGTGCATCTGGCAAGATCTTGTATAATAAACCATACCGAGAGTAGATTAGCTCAAGTTGTTGAGCTCTCATGATGGCATCTTCTTCGGAAAACAATCTCGACGTCCTGACGTCTTTGGATAACTGTGGGACCAAAGACTTAAGGAACCACTCGAGTAGGAATGATGGTGGGACTGGCACCTTAATTAAACTCTTCCGGCATCTCCATTATCAGATGTGATTAGAGATATGATCCACTTTTGTCTGTTCAAAATTGGCCATCAATTTTGTGCCAGCCTCGTATCTCACAGGTAATTGGAAATGGTTTAGGAAAGCCATTGCCAATTCACCGAAGGAAGAGTATCTTGAGTGGTCGATCTCAATGTACCATTTTGCAGCACTCCCAATGAGAGTACGTTGAAACAATCACAATTGTATGGAGTCGTATTTCAATGAGTTAGATGAGCACCAAATATGGAAGGTGGTCACATGATCTTTTGGATATTCGTTAGGCTTGGCTTCGAACTTTGGTATGTCCGAAGGCAACTTCGTCGACATAGGGGGACAACGCGGATCGTGACATAAAGGGTCATTCAACAACCTTGTTAAGTCTTGAAAATGAAAGGTTTCCAGGAAAGGTAGTTTGGGTTGTTGGTGATAACCATGGAAAAAGGGGTCTGGAGTTTGATTGGCACAAAGTTGCCAGGAAAAGTTGGGTTGTTGGTCGGGGTTTTGGTAAAAACCATGGCCATGACCAGCATATGGATTCTACATGTGAGGAGACATCATTGGTTGGTTCCCAAAATAAGGCATAAATGGTTGGGCGTGCAATACATTCAGAGGACTTTGGGAAGGGTTTCCCCATGTTGACCCCATGGACATAGGCATAGCACCTTGTCCAGGGTTCCATTGGTTGTGAAAAGAATTCCCCCAGATCGACATTCCTGATGAGGGAATTGATCCTTGCTAAGAATTCCAAGGTCCTGATGCGAAAGAAGTTCCTGGGTTTGCCCCTTGTGCAGGAATAATACCTTGAATAGGATTAGGTTGGCCATAACTAGGGTTTCCCCTGGTCGGGAAAGAAGAAGATGAGATTTTTTTTTTACCAAACACACTAAACAAATAAAATGGTGTCGACCCTACCGACATATTATGAGAAGGTGGTCCTTGACTCCCTACTCCAATTAAACTATGGTGTGTGTTTGGCCTAGCAGATTGTTGGTGGATATGGTTGAGTGAAGGGGATGAAGGAGGTATATGAACTCCCCCATAAGGGAAAGCATTAAAATGAGTTGAAGTGCCCCCCATGGGTCCTTGCAGAGAAGCGTTAGAGCTCCCTTCCCCCAGACCTAAAGTCTACAAAGTGGACTAGGATAGTACAGGAGTTGTACTTGAGCTAGGCATCCCGTAGGAGAACGAAGGTCCTGTCACACTCTATGTGAAAGGAGAAGTGGTCATCGCCGAAGACGGGATTGGACCACTGCTCGAGGTAGAGGCAGTTGATACTGTGGTGTCTTGGACTGGAAACGATGCGGTAGGAGGTGGAACACCCCCTGTGACGACAACCATGCCAGGAATATCAGGATTCCTAGAAGAAGAGATAGGATTTGCCTCCATGACCATCTTGTTTAAAGGTGTCAAAAGGTCCTTTAACAGAGGTTGGTCAGGTGCAATTTTCGATGACCCGGTCGCTTCAAAGGACCCTTGTTGGTCTAGCTTTTGCCTTAGCGGTGGCGGGGGTGGCTCCAGTGAAACTGGTGGTAGGCCAAGAATCCTTCGTGATCGACGGAGCTCATGATCCTCCACTGTGTGATAAGATCAAAGAAACACTAGGGATTTCTATTCATTCAAAAACAACACACACTAGGAAAATCCCTATAAGATAAAACAAGCAAATACTAAACTAGTTGGAAGAATAGTTACAACAACCAACACTAGAGAAACTTACCAGTGTAAGTGTAACTTGAACACGGAAGCACCCTCCAGTTATACTCTGCAAAGTGTGGCCTGATGTCTGTCCTAGGTACCATGGTATACCCCCGCAGTCACCTATGTATGTCCCTAAAAAAGATAGGCAACTAGGTTTCTAGCGTGCGAACAGTCACCAGGCGGGTATAGTCGACAATCGGGTATACCACAATGAGCAGGGTATCAAGCCCGAAACCTATCAAGGGTATCAAAACCAAGTGGTCCAGAAGACAACTGAGGACCTCAAATGGATTCGAGACCCACGAAGCTCCGTGGCAAATGCAATCGATGGAATCCCAAGACAAGCCCTCTATATGTGTTCTCCACTACGATTGGTCTGAGTTTTGAGGGGTTATATCCACTACCTTTCCACACGTAACCTCATGTTTATCCCCTGTGTTAGAGGGGGGTCCCAGATAACTTTCATGATACTGGAATTTTAACACTCCCTAGCTCAGACTCCAATGTTTGATTTAATGGCCTTGAAGAGTTTCGTCTCCAACCTAATTCAAGGCCCTAACCCTAAGCTAGTTGGTTGACCCTACAAACATGAAAAGTCTAATTAATTTTGGATTTAGAATTCATTTTTATGGCTTGTCTTAAGTCAAAAGTTATGAAAGTGAAACTAGTGATGTTTGAAAGACGAAAGAAAAATAAACAGAAAGATGGAAACAAAATAACTTATTCTTGACTCAAATCTTAATCAACTTTTCAAACTAAAATTTTCTAAGATCTTTGAATGAAAAAATCAAAGTAGGATTTCACTTGACTACGAGCTACTTATCATCTAAGTAAACCGTCAAGAACTTATGAAAGAAAAGACTTTTCCTTGTTACTAATGCAAACCAACACTATTTAACCAAACCAAGAAATAATTTTTATTTTTTTTATTTGAATGATCAGAAAGGAAAAAGGAAAAATATCAACAAGTAAAGACCAATAAAACTTATGGCCTAAGCACAGATCGCAAAGAGTCACTTTAAGAATAACACACAAGCAAATTAAAACTGAACTCTCACACTTGTCTAAAAACCCTATGAAAAGAAAATTTTGAGGAAAACTTCTTAATGAGAAAACAAAAAAAGAAAGCTATTGCTGTGATCAAACCTAAGTTACTGACCGCTATGACAGAGACCCAAAAACTTGAGAGGTATAACTCTTGTCAAAGGAAAGGATGTCTGCCTTACCTTAAACAATAATTTTTTGCACAGGCACACTGCTGACAATTCAACAGCAAGCATATGCAAGTGAACTGTGTAAATTCAGGGTGCGTTTACATGCGTGCAGGCCTTATACAGGCCACGTGTATCTCTAAAGCTCTAGGAAAAAAGAAAGGCCAAGAAATCAAGCCCAGGCAGAGACTACTGGTACTGAGAACCAAGATCTCTTGAAGACTTAGACACTTACTTTAACAGAAGAAACAAAAGAAAATAATTCAAGGAAAACTTCATAGAACAAACCAATATGAGGTGAAACCTAAGCTACAGACTGCAAACAACAAAGACTAGAAAGAGTTCCAAAAAACCTTTGAGAAGGATTATTTATGAAAGGGGAGAGGATGACTGCCTCTCTAAAAGAAATTTTCTGGAATCATACATGCGACTAACACTTCCTTAGCTAGCATGTACACGCGGGTTGTGGGAAGGTAGGGCGCAGGTACATGCGTTCAGACCTTATACAGGCCACGTGTACCTTTGTGGGTCTCAAAAAATGCAGTCAAGAAAAGAAACAGAGATAACTGGTATGGAAGACCATAAACTCTGTAAGCTCAAACTTTTGCAGAAACTTTAAAAACAAGGAATGAAACTAGTTTTTAAAAATACCCAAGAAAAAACATTCCCAGAAACCCTAGAGATCCCCAGTGGAGTCTCCAATTCTGTTGTGGGTGATAAATCCCTCCTACAAACTAGCACTAAGGGTTTTATCATGCATGCAAAAATGACCTAAAGATTCTTACTTTTTACCATCATCCCATGCCTAAACCCCCATTACTCATATGTAAATACAAGGCTCAAGAGATTAAGTTGACATACCTTATTTTCCGTGTTTGATGTCGATCCCTTTTCGTGCTTGGTCATTCTTTGACTGAAACTCTCCTCCCAATGTTGACCTACATTCACTAAAGACAAACAAAGAAATCCACATGCATTTGATCTATGAACTAACGAGTTAGATATTTAATCAATCATACAATCAATATTCAAATAATGACAATCTCATATGGCGGGATGAGAAAAGAAATTATTTTATTAACTTCAAAATTTATGAAGGATGAGAAAAGAAATTATTTTATTAATCTCACAAATGATAATTCCTTGCTAATGAAAAGTCAGCTACTACCTCTCTAGAACCTCGTCCCAGGCTCTTCTTCCACCTGCTTCAACTTCTTTTCTCTATACTTCTCTTTGCACAAGGATGGCTAAAGGTTGGGACAAAGGGAATGCTTAATCGGGTATAGTTTCTTTACTATGATTCTCCTCCTTTCAAATGGGACCCCTACCCCTTATTTTATAGGTTAGAAGGAGCTAGTTATTTGGTCGAATGACCGGCCATGCATGGCCGAAAGGTTTAGTTAACTTACCCAAAGATGTGTGTTTCATCAACAACTTTCCTTTTTTCGTGATTTTGTAGGTACACGCAGGATGTCTTGGGTCAGCTAGCATGTACACGCATGCAGTAATGGAGCAGGGCGCATGGGCCTTTATAAAGGGGTTTTTAAGAAGAGTTGTTCAATAGTGTTTTGGCAAAGAAAGAATATGAGATGGCCTGATGCTAGGTAAGCATGTCTAGTGAAAATCAGGGTTATAACACCTGCAATTGACAAGTTCATGGGGGATTAACTCTTTCATCTTTTAATTTTTCCCACATGTCGGAGGGTATACACGGGCTATAATATACACAGTCACGTACACCCACGTGTAGTTTTTTCTTTACATGCGGGCATATGTTGGATGTCATAGGACAACCTGCGTATACATAGGGTTGACCTTTTGTTGACGGGAGAAAATGATCGTCCGTCAACTGAGAGAGTGGAGCCGGTCCGGGGTTGTCTAATAACCCAAGCCGTTTGGAATGAACCACCCTGACGGGTTTAGCGGCTCCGTTAGCCGATCTAAGGTCTTAAGAGAACAAAATAAAACTAATCTAAACTAACAAATCTAACTAAAACTAAATCAAACAAACTAACTAAAACAATAAATAAAAACAAACTAATACACCAATCTAATTAAAACAAACTAATCTAATCTAACTAACATATATATATACAAACTACTAATTATTACTATACTAACTACTAACTGAAATACAACTTATTTACAAAATATACAATATCTACAATTCACAGATTTGAATAAAACCTGAAAAACTCATTATATTCTTCCCTAAGACAGTGAGAAATGTTTTTGTTGATTTTATAATTTTGTAAACAAGAAATAAAACTTACTGAAATTAAACAATCTAATATACTAAACACACATATATCTAACTAAACTTATATCTAAATTAAACTACTGATAAATACACTAAACAAACAAATGACAAACTGACCTGGAAACGCTCCAAATTTGCCCTGTGTATGATGACTTCGAAGCTGGTCGGATGAAGTAAACTCGCACCGGATGATCCAGAAGCTTATCGTAAACGATAAGCTACAATGCTCTTTATGTTTATTTACAGGACAAACAAGACATAAAAAATCATAACAATTATATGGTTTATAAATCTATGCAATAAGGGAAACCTGTTATGCAAAAACTTATACTTAATAATCCAATTAATGAAGAAGAGAAATTTGTCATTCATAAACTGAACCAAGTAATTGCTATGTTTTTTATACACTGGAAGAAATCATATATGGATTATATTGATTAAATCATATCATTTGCAAAAGACTAAGATAGCTAAAGTAGTCATTAACCAAATGCAAATTGATACACATGAAGATGAAACAAAATATTGATATAATGAAAAGCTAAAGCTGTAACAGAACATCAATTTTTGTCTCAGTCTGTATTAAAATTCCATATCCTTGTTCTCCCACGAATGAGGATCGTATCATTACAAAAAATAAAAAGTATTTAAAGGTTTTCCACAGGGTAAAACCTCCCTGTGGAAGTTATAAACTGTTTACATGAAATCTGGGAAGATATTCCCAAGATCAACTAAACTAAGAAACCAAAATGAAACTAAAACATCCAAATATCCTCTAGACTGTCCATCCTATCCCATCCAATTCGAATTCACCTGAAACAGGTCATAAATGGATAAGCTAGAGGGATATTTTATCAATAAAATGGTAAAAATCTAATCTTGTAGACTAGCTACAGAATCCTCTGATTCTGTAGCTGGTCTAAAATAACACACAAAATCAGAAATAAAATTAATTGGAAATCTTTTAAAGAATCTAAATTTAATTACCATCCAATCACTATTTGAAAACGAATAATTAAATCTGAACTTGTTATAGCATTCAAAATCAAACAGGATCAACATGAATACAAAGATAAATATAATCTGTTTAATTTGTTTTCACTAATTCGGGTATACAACATTGTTTTGGATAATTGAACAGTAATGAAATTGTTTTTTCACCAATTGAAATCAACACCAACCACTTATGTTGCTTCAGCTATCAGCAAAATCGTTTTAAAATCCAATGCAATCAATACAATTAAAACAAGTTTTGTGCAATTGTTATGCCTTCTCATCAAAAGGTAACACAATCGAATCTAAACAGAATCATGTTCAAATTGTTATAACTGTATTGATATAACAAGCAATTCATGCCATGAGCAAACTAAACCAACACTGGTGCGTAACTGTCTGTAAACGAAATCGTAATGAAATCACTCAGCTGGTAACAAGGTTCATAATAATTATCTTATTTTTAGCAAACTGGGCAAACAAGATCATTCACGAAATCTTTTCCTGAGTGCATTTAGAAACAAATATTACCCGAATCTCCTCATACGAATTTAACAGAATGACACAATATGTCAATCTAAAACTTAACAGAATCATTTTTGAAATCCAACCAAAACTATTTCTGAGCAAACAAAATTGTTTATGCTTATTTAAGAGAGGCAGAATCATGCTAAAAATAAACAAAATCCTACCATCCATTGTGAAATCAAATCGAATGATGGTTGTAGCTGCTTACACATTTTTCTTCTTTTAAAAAACACATGTCCTGTAGATGTAAAAATTTCCTGGCAGACTGGTGGAATACCTTTCGAATTGATCAAGGGTTTGATAGAGGGCAAGAGGCACAAGGCTGTACAAGGTATATCGAGTGAGAGAGGTTCTGAGATCCAGGTCTGGAGAAATCATAAGCATTCTGGCAAATGCACACAGACCCAAAACGCATGTTCCAGCCACTGAAAATTGACCTATAAAACAAGAGCTGGATCTCTGTAGTAACTCACTTTCTGAGGTCAATTTGAAGCTTATAAAACAAGAGATGGATCTCTGGATTTGAAAATTGCGACGAAAAATCGATGTTTGCGAAACATTGGTGTAGGCAGCTTATAAGATAATGAAAAATGTGAATTGGCTGCCAACACCTTTTTAAAGGCCAACGCCCCCCCTAAAAAAAATAAAAAATTAAATGCACAAAGGAATAATTGAAATGCAGGAGGGCCTAGTATGTACTTACTTGGTCCAAGCGGAAGTTCGTTTCATCCACTAAATCTCATGAAATAAAATCTTTTTACAAAGGATTTGTTTTGGCTTGTTAGTCAATTTCTCAATTAACAATGGTGATAATGAGCTGCCAACTTCTATTTATAGACTTTTTGGCCCTGTTTTGTCATTTTTTGGACCCCTTTGTCATTTTTTCTAGCCCGAAAATCATTTAGTATGGTTCAAGAGTTACTTATGGAATGTTATGATAGGTTTACTTTGGGTATTAGGAAATGTTTTGGAGATTTGGGTCATTTTAAAGGTCCTTTGGTAAAAAGTCATTTTTCCAACTTGTTGCATCTAAGTTAGGAGTCCACCTCCACTTTATGTACCTCGTTGTCTTTGTTTCTTTACCATAGGATCAAATCCACCAAGTTGTGACACAAAACCATCATTTTTTCTTTAAAAGTGTCATAATTTAGTGGTAGAGCCTCCCCCTTCATGGATTCCCTAGGTAGATCTTGGTTGCATTTTTTGGTGTCCATGCCGTCGTTAATGAATATAGGCTCGGGAGTCCTTTTTAGTCTTATCCTGATCACGAGTTTGAGCCTCATTTTCTTGATTCATCATTACTCTTGAACTCACCCTCGGGACTCCCAAATAGTGACGGGTCTTCTTTTAATCCCTTTTTAGACCCTCTAAACATGAAAATATTTCCGAGCGATCTTGTTGCCCTTCACGTTCGCTAAAATAAAATTTAAAGGCACGTCTGTCCAACGATATTTTACCCATTTTTCAGTCTGGATGGTCAACAGTATGAACAAAGGTATACTCTAGGAGCCTCGGTTCTCTAGAAGAGTATTCTCGGGTATAATTTTAACCCTTTTTTGGGCCTAAGGGACTAAATTTAAAAAAAAGGAACACCCACAAAGTCCATAGTTAAGCTCTTTTCAGACTCCCTAAAAGTGAAAAGATTGTCGAGTGACCTTGTTCCTTCACACTCATTAAATTGGTCTAGAAGAACATCCTATATGGAGTCCATAGTTAAGCCCTTTTAGAGTCCTTAAAAATGAAAATATTTCTGAGTGATATTGACTTTGTCACACTTGTTAAAAAGGTTTTGAATAGACATATTTTTTATGCTAGTTTACCTCTTTTTCGAACCGACTAGACTACCTTCGAAAAAGGTACCCCAGTGGAGTATCCTTTTACATTTTTTCAGAGTCTCTAAAAATGAAAAACTATCGATATTACCTTCTCTGGGCTCATTAAAATTACATCGAAGGACATTATCATTGTGTCTTGTTATTCACATTTTCATTCCTACATATTTGGCCTAATGTCGGCTCCTTGTTGCCCTCAACTGAACCATTTGAAGCATGCCTTATATGAAATCCTTGTAGCACTTTGCCTCTGTGTCTTGACACCTTGACCCATGGAGGGATTTTCCCAAGTGTCCTTTTCCTGCATATGTCTCATTTCTCTGAACATTAGTGTGTTCCTTGTGCTTGGAACTAGTATGTTTGCGACACTCGTTCCCCCTTTGTAGCATAGCATTCTTTTATTTTTTTTCAAGCTTCCCATAAATTATTGAAACAGACCAAAAAAAAACAAATATACCCCAAAGAGGAAGGGAAAAGTATTTTCATTTTTCGCAGCACAATGAGTCACCCTTGGACAAAGCACATCCTTCCATTTATTTTTCAAGATCTAGGATTTAATATGACCTTAGGAAGTTGTTCTTGCTACATAGAGTTGTATCTTCCTCTATTTGGTTATTATTCCAAACATATGGAGAGTTTGCATTGCCTCCAACATCGTGAAATTATGTCAATACCATGCTTCTTGAGTCTCATCATTTGTCGTGTTGTTGTGCAAGGAATGTTTTTACCAAGATTGAGTCGGCCCTTCTGTAGTTTGTCTCTTGACCTCATGCCCAACCATCCCAAAAATCCCAATCAAGTCTTTGTTCGAAATCAATGAATCCCTCAGCCTCATCATCAAGATAATCTATTTTGTTCCCAATGAGTCATCGAAGACCTCTGGGTAGTGAAGTCGTACACTCATATTACAGTCTTATCCGAGTTGTGAAGATTTTGAAGTTGTTTCTCGAGCTCTGAAGGCCTCATCTCTAGCCATCATGCATCATTAGCTTCTTGAAGATGGATACTATACATGTATATCTTTTTGATTTCGAGATGTAGATCCGTTGTGTATTGCTTGTGACTACACTTTATATAATTATATGACATGGGTCTGCAGTGTATTTGATTGGAAACCATGATTTTATTTCATTCCGAGCATGGGTATGCCTTCCTCGGTGAGAAAATTATTATTTTTCAAATGGCACCTCCCGAACTCTGGTCCCTAGGCTCACTCGCTTCATACGTTGGTGAAGATTGGTAATGTATTTCAGCCATCAAATGCTCTTCTGACCTCACACATTAGGGGGCATTTGTTATAACCCTAATTTTCACCAGACATGCATACATGGCATCAAGCCATCCCACTTGCCATTTTTTCCAAGCCACCATTAAACAACTCTTCTAGAAAGCCATCCTTTTGAATACGTATGCACCATGCACCACTGCTTCCCACGTGTATATGCTAGTTGACCCATTACAACCCATGTATACTGACAAAAGAACCAAAAATAGAAAGTTGCAGATGGAATACATATTTTTGGGTAATTTCTTAAATCATTTGAACACCCATAGACAGTCACTCAACCGCATAACTACCCTCTTTTAGCCTATAAAAGAAGATGTAGGGGCCCCATTCAAAAAGAAAACAATAAGAGCAAAGAAACTATGACCTTTTTTGTATTCCCCTTACCCCAATATTTTGCAACCATTTTGTGAGAACTGAAGAGGAGAAGCATATGCGGAAGCAGTTAGTGCACAGTTGAAGAGGATCCTAGGATCAGATTCGAGGACAAGTAGCTGATCTCACCATTGTAAGTGACTTTTGTGAGGTTAATAAAAATAATTACTTTTCCGGTCCCGCCATACGAGGTGTTCAATATTCAGTTTTGATTTATATTTTATTAGAACATCTAACCCACTAATTCATATATAAGATGCATGTTTGTAGTTCTTTGTTTGTCTATTTGTGAATGCAGGTTGGCTTTGGGAGGAGAATTGCAGTCGAGGAGCAACTGAACGCAAAAGGATAGACACCAAATGTGGAGTTCAAGGTAAAGTTACCGTATCCTTTTATCCTTGTGTTTTATGCATGAATGCGGGGTCTATGCTGGGATAATAGTAAAACATAGGAGACTTTAGACGGTTATTTATGCATGCATTACAAAACCCTTAGTGCTAGTCTGTAGGGGGGTTTTCCCACCAACATCACTTTCTTCAGTAGTGGTTGGCTTGAGGTTCCAACGATCATCATTTGTACTTCAGAATACCATTCTGTCCAGCCTGTGACATATTCTATTGTTCCTTCCGATGGGTGGTTTGACACAGTTGTTTGATACTTTTTGAGCTCGACCGTTGCTTCCTAATTCATCGTCATCCCATTGACTCTAAGAGCTTCTTTAGGGTTCTCTGGTTGCACCTCCTTCAGGGTTCCTATGCCCCGGTTCTATTGCTCCTGTTCTTCTGCCGACATATCCACATTTATGCCCTTAGGTGCTGGTTGTTGAGTTTCTTCCACCACGTTTATGGGGTTCATCGATGTTGTATCTGGTGATGGAATTTCATCGATATTGACAATCTCTGGTGGTTTTTCTTCACCTTCCTCCGATTATACTTGTGCCCTGGTTCTAATTTTGGAGTGTCTGGCAGTATGGCTTGCTTATGCTTCCTTTGGTGGTGCCATGGTGGTGAATTTTGAGCGTTTGTTGATTTCAATGGTCTCTGTAACCTCTGTGAGTTGCACTCTATGATTTGTATTCTTTCTCATTCTCTGTCTTTTCCAATCTAGTAGTAGACTGTTTTCTCCAACGTCTGTGTTTTGTATGGGCATCGTATGAATATTGTCAAGGACGCTACCTTAATTATGGGTTAAATGCACCTCCAATTCCTTCATACTTTCCATTACTCTCCCTTTACATCTCTAGTTGGAATGATTAATGCAGCGTCCCATCGGTCCTTTCCACCATTCAATTCCGCATCACTCCGTCATTTCGTACTTCTTTTGTCATCTTTTATTTTCCCTCTTGTTTCCATCGTGACCTAGTTGTTGGTATTGTCCTCTATGATTTTGTATTCCTAAGTGTGTGTGATTCTTTTTATTTCGGTGCACTATACCTTTGTTGGTACCATTTAATATCTTTTTTTTTTGTTTTTTTTACTGCACGGTGACTTTTAGTTTGTGGGTGGTCGAATGTCCTTGTATGGCTTCAGTCGACTCCCATTGATCATTCCTCTAATTTATGCACCTCCTAAGTCCTTCAACTATACAACTCCTCCATCTGTGACATTTTTTACTTCACACAGTCCTAACCATTGCATTCTGAGTTTTCCTAGGTGTTGAATGGATTTACTGTCATACATCAACACTAAATCTTCTTCCTTGAAAGTTTTCTTCTTGATGTGTCTGACATGCCAAGATTTGTCCCTTTCTTTCTGAACTTGTTGGTGTAACCTTGCTAGGATCCGATCTTCCTCCATGGTCATCAACTAGTCTAGTCTCTCCTGTACTATGCCTCATTCTGTCATGTGTGTAATTGCTGCTACGCACAAAGTGGGTACCAGAAATTCTAATGGAACCACTACTTCTTGGACATATACTAGTTTAAATGGCATGTTCCCTGTCAAATGTTTTCACGTAGTCCTATAGGTCCAAGATACAGCTAGTATTTTGAGGTCCCAATCATCCCTGTTGACATTACAGATCTTGGTCAATGCATTGTCAAGGATTTTGTTAAATTCTTCTACTGTGCCATTTTCCTGTCGGTGGTATGGTGTGCTCTTCTAATTATGGACTTCAAACTCCTCAGTCATAGAGTTGATAGTGTTGTTAATGAAGTGTGTGCCTTGGTTTCTCATCACAAATCGAGTGACTAATTGTTCATAAAAAAAGTGTGCTACTATTTATGTGGTGCAATCCTTTACTAGTGTTGCTTCCTCCCATTTTGTCAAACAATCTGTCGTGGTAATAATGTACCTTGATCCTGTTCTTTTTGTTGGTGGGTTGATTGGTCCCACAAAGTCTATTTCCCATTTATCGAATACCTGCAATGTTACGTGTGGTCGTAATGGCATATCATACCTTCTGTTGGGATTACCAACCCTTTGACAGACATCACATCTCTGGAAGTACTCCTTCGAGTCTCTGTGAATGGTTAGCCACCATAGTCCTGCATGTAATACCTTTTGCACGGTAGATTTACCTATGTATTATCCTCCCGCTATTCCCTCATGATATTCTATTAAAAATCTTGGTATTTCATGTTCTAACACATATCTTCGCAAGATGATATCTGCGCCCATTTTGTATAAGTGTCATGTGATCAGTTGATAGTCTGCAACTCAGACTACTAGGATTTTCTTTTGTGCCATGTTATATTCCTATGGCGCAGTACCTGTGCTTAAGTACTTAATGATATCTGCAAAGTATTCATCAGCCATATGGAATGAAAATAAGTGTGCGTCTGGGAAGTTGTCCTCTAAATTTGTAGGTTCTTCTCTGTTTGTGACCCTTGATAGGTGGTTAGGTCCTGCATTCAATTTTCCTGGCTTGAATATTACTTCGAAATCAAATTCTTGAAACAATAATAACCATCGACAGATTCTCCCCCCCCAACACTGACTTGTTGACTAAATATTTAAGGGTTGAGTGATCTTTGAACATATTGAAGTGTTTTCCCAATAACTAATGTTTGAACTTCTGCAGTGTGTAGATCATATCTAGGCCTTCCCTCTTCATAGCATTATAGTTATGTTCTGATTCTCATAACTTTCTGCTCACAAATGCTATATGGTGATCGATATCTCCCACTCCTGCCTATGCCAAGATAGCTCTAAGTGCTATGGATGATGCATGTACATGTACATGGAATGTCTTCTCCCAGTCTGGAAATACTAGTATTGGTGTGGTGACAATATTTTCTTTCACCGTGTCCAGACCGTGTTGGCAATCGACGTTCCACTGAAACTTTGTATATTTTCTTAACAGTTTATCCATTGGTGCGGTATTATGCGCATACCCTTTTATAAAAAAATTGTAGTATCATGTGTGTCCCAATGTCTCTCTTAGTTGACAGACTAGTTTTGGTGGTGGCAAGTTAACAATTACTACAATATTTGCAAGATCTACTAGTAAACCTTGTTTTCATACTATATGGCCCAATAGTATCCCAAACGGTGTTCCAAATATACATTTATTTATGTTAAATGATATCTGGAACTTCCTACATATTTATAACATTAGTTGTAATACCTCTACATGTTATTTCAACAAACTATAGACTGTCCAATCATCCAAGTATACCTCTAGAAATTGGTGGATGAATTCTTTAAACGTGGCAATAAATACTCTAGAAAATATTCTTGGTGCATTATTCAGTCCAAATGGCATGATTGTGTACTGGTAGGATCTGAATTCTGTAGAAAATGTGGTTTTGTATCTGTCTTCCTGTGCTATCTTCATCTGGTGGTAGTCTGAGAATCCATCAGTGAATGAATAAACTTTGTGTCCTCCTACATTCTTGAACACTTCATCTGTGAAAGGTGTAGGGAATGGGTCATGTAGGCATGCATCATTCAACTTCATCAAGTCGACGCATATCCTTATCCCTCCATGTTTTTCCTCCTGAACTACCATCAGGCTTATCCATTTTGATTCTTCTACTGGTTCTATGATTCCGACTTTGAGCATCCTGTCAATCTCAGCCTTGACCTTCTGCTTATATATTATGTTCAATCTGTATGGTCATTGTCTGATCATTCTCGCTTCAAGTCTAAGTGGTATCTTCATTTCTCCTATCTCTCCTATTATACCCTTCATCTCTATGAATGTTGTGGGAAATAGGTCATTGTACTCAAGCAATAACTCTATTATGTTTTCTACTATTTGCTCATCCTAGTAATCTCCAATGCTGGCCATTTTGGGATTCTCAACTGTCCCAATGTTGAATTTATTTACCCTGATCGGTGTGAAAATGAATTCTAATTCTATGGGTGGACCCTCCACTTCTCTTTCGCCTTCTTCTTCTTCAATTTGAATGTCATGCAGATCGTCTTCATCTGGTGCTTCCTCCTGCAAATGGTAACATGAAAACAGTTCTTTGACTGTCTATTTGTTCCGCCATTGTTCTTCTGTTATGAGTTTGAATTATGGTTCTTTGATGAATATCACTCCGCTTATATGTTTAAGAGTTGCATCTATGTTGGGGTTCTCATGCTCGAATGAGAAAGTCACTGGAACATTTTGTTGCAATATCGTCTAGGTCGTAGTTCTTGGTCTGTATACTAGTTCAATGGTATTCCCTCTAGAGTTTGTATGAAATGATGAGGCCATTTCTTTGGGGGTGTCTTTTTCCACAACGTTCTGCACTTCTCTAATTGTTCTGTTGGTGTTCCCTGTCCATCATAATTTTGTTGCTTGTTGTCTTTATGTTCTGCACCAAACCTTATGCGCAGTAACTAATTACATTGGTACCAATCTATTATTGTCTCTTTGTGCACGTCCCACCATCTTGTAGGTGTGGCCTTGAGTGCTATATCATGTGATAAAAGTATATGCTTCTCTAAAAATTCATCTTCATACTGTGTCAAGAATGTTTCTAGATCATTTATTCCATGGAAGCTGGGTGGTTCCCTTATCTCTATTCCTACCCATATTACTGTGTGGTCTATTCGTGCACATATTCTCATGGAAAATTTGTGTAGCCTTTGTTTCCAATTCTCTAAACCGGTATCTGAGTCTGTCGCACATGAAGTAATTCTCCACCAACTGAGTATCCCATCTGTAGTTTGGTTTACATAATCTTCATCATGCACAGGTGTTCTGTACAACTAGGTGATCTCTTCTAAGTCTAGGCAAGTGGGTTCTACAAACATTTCCCTTTATGATGGGTCTAATGGCACGATGACCCTGTATTCACCTCACTCAAATGCCATTTTTCACATATTCAAATTGATTATGGCCTGATTTTCAAACGCCCAATCCAAACCAAGAAACGCTGGATATGGTGTTGTGTCATCCACTATGTAAATTACTTCAAAATCTGATTTAGTGCGCACTCAGTCCAGGTCTACTGTCACTCCTTTCAGTCTACTGATTGGTAGGACTCTGTGTTGGTTTTCTATTTTTAGTTGAACAGTTAAGTATCCTAATGTGGTCTTTCCCATGCATTGCCAAGTATTGTTTGGTAATACATTAACTTCATATCCTAGATCCAGTATGATATTTCCCATGTTGAAATATCTGATGTTAGAATTGAGTCTGAATTCCCTACTTGTTCTTCTCCTTGTATGTAGGTGATTGACTGTTTTTTGTTCTAGTTTTCCTTCCATCTCTATGCTACATCTTTCTAGTATGGTTTGCAATATTTTGACAGATGATGTTTAATTTAATACTTTTACACATGATTGAAAAAATCCTTTGATTGAACTTACTTTTGCCATCGGTTGTATTTCGTTGCTATGATCCAATAAAGGAGGAATCTCATACTCTGGTGCTTCCTTTCTTTGATGCGTAGTTGAAGTCGATGCCATGTCTTCCTTTTGAAATTCTTGTATGGATTGTTTAAATATCTCCTTCTCATTCTGTGCATTGAACTACTTCCTTGGTTCTATGTTCTTCTTCACCCACTAGTGTTGTATTGGCTCTTGTCAGACTGCGTCGTTTCCTATTTTATCTCCTCCGCGAGTAACTATGTTGATGTTTTGTCCTTTGTCCCTTGCTTCGGCTAAAATCACTGAACTGTTGATTAAGGTTGGTTCTCATTGATGTCAAACCTTGAAGAAAGACCCATAGAATAAAGGTTTGGGTAATGGACCCAATAGTTTTTGATGTAAATATGACTCATTATTTTTTTTTCATGGTTGATAAGAA
>SNQJ01S0078192.1:0-36247 GCA_010110895.2 Picea sitchensis
AATGGGTACTCTTCTCTACACTATAATTGAACATGTGAACCCTTGTATGACGCGGTGTCTGCTGAATACCACTAGATTCACTGCTACGGTAGCATTGTTTCTTGAAAACAAACATAAATACTTAGTTAAGGGTGATATAATAAAATATGAATAGACTTTACAAGCATGATACTGCGGTTTCCTTATTCATTTGATTTACCTGCATGGATGGGGAGATAGGAGTCTGGCCCAAGATTTTTCTATATTCAATCACACTTTTAAAACCGTGCTTGTAACCAAGCTTTAGGTCCTCCTCGGTGGCAACAGTGTCGAACTTATTTAATTGCAATGCATAACACCATCAAAAATACCAATAACAAAAATATATATTTGTTCACTACTGTTAAATAAATATTAACCATAGTTAATCATTTAATTCTTATGATTTGAGATTTTAGTTTTCCATAGCCACCCTGGCCTAGTTTATGTTGCCCATGTTTTTCCACTCTGGCCTTGGTTGCTTTGGAGGTGTCTGGTAGCCTACATATGGAATTTTTTAAAAAAAATTAGATATCGTAATTGTTACTTAAAACAGCAAATAAAAACATAAATGATCATATTTCACTGATAATATGACATGTGTTGTACCTTGCTTGACCATCTCGTGGATGCCTTCCTTGTTTTTTAAACAAGTTATCCTTTGCATCCTCTATCAAGGCCTTCTACTCTTTCTCCAGAACCATGGGAGGGTGCTCGTGCTTGAGGTCTAATTACAATTTCTTCCTATACTGGGCCCTGGTATATTTTAATTCTCACCGACTAAATTTGTAACCACTTTCTTTTTGAAAGTGTTGCCGAACAAGTTTAACATGTGGTCTATTAAATCATATTTCTTTTTTCTATCTTGGCCATTCCACCATGTGTGAGTGGTGGGGCCAAACAACTCCAATGCTTTGTCATTTAAGTTTCTATAGAAAACATTGTTTCCTATAGAAACATGTTATCCATTAATTTATAATAATCTCAACAAATGCCGATTTCAATTTCATGGAAAAAATGAATCAATTAATTAACAATTACCTGCAATCTTCTGAATCTTGATCGAAACACATGCGTCATCCACCAGAAATGTGACATCTAGTGATCCAGTGATTTTAATTCATTCTTCTCCATGCAGAATAGTTTCCTCTCCATCTACAGTACATTCCTCTCCAGATTCATGTGGAGTCCCAGGCTCCGGCTCATCATACTCTGGCATGTCATGCCGATCAAAATCATTGCGCTCATCAATGGATTCGAGGGGAACCTTAGGAGGCTCAAAATGCCTCACTTGCACTTTGCTATGTCGACATTTGTTTTGCATTGGACCATCACTGCTACCTATAGCAGTTGCAGGATCGGTAGGTTCTTGATGCATGGGGTTTAAAAACTCCTACAAACGGAAAAATTTACTTTATCAGATCATATAGAAAATATAAAACAAAAAAATGGATATGAAATTGTCATAGATGATAAAAATATGTGAAGATGCCACTTACCCCAAAATTATTTATTGTATTTTGTAGTTCTACAATTCTTGCCCTGTCCTCCTGTGTCAAGGGTCTTTTGCTAAGAAAACCTAGATATTCTATGTTAGCCTTCTTCAAGGCATTCGTTACAGTTGTCATTGGGTCAGTGGAATAAAATATTTCATCTTCATCAATATCCTCAGTGGGAGCCTTCCCATGTTGACCATGCCACAATACATTGATGAATAAAATTAATGAGATGAACTTTAACATTTGAGAAATTTAGTTATTGTAGTCATACGTTATTACTGTATTTAACATTTACTTGCTAAGGCACAATGGGTTCCTTTCCACAGTCACCCTGGACAGATATAGTGGGTGATTTTCGGACACGGTCACCCTGGACAATAGTTGACACAATAAATCAATGAACAAAAGTTATGAAATTCACCTGTAACATTTAAAAAATGAAATATTGTAGTAATATTAGAAAAAAAATAATGAAATTTCAGAAATTTAGTTGTTGTAGTCATAAGTTGTTACTGTATTTAACATTTACCTGGTGAGGCACAATGGGTGCCTTTCCACGGTCACCCTGGACAGATGTAGCTAGTGATTTTCTGCCATGGTCACCCTGGACAGATGTTGACATAACAAATCAATCAACAAAAGTTATGAAATTCACCTGTAACATTAAAAAAATGAAATATTGCAGTAATATCAGAAAAAAATAATGAAAATTCAGAAATTTAGTTGTTGTAGTCATAAGTTGTCACTGTATTTAACATTTACCTGCTGATGCACAACGAGTGCCTTTCCACGGTCACCCTGGAAAGATGTAGTGGGTGATTTTATGCGACAGTCACCCTGTATAGAAGTTGACACAATAAATCAATCAACAAAAGTTATGAAATTCACCTGTAACATTAAAAAAATGGAATATTGCAGTAATATCAGAAAAAAATAATGAAATCTCTGAAATTTAGTTGTTGTAGTCATAAGTTGTTACTGTATTTAACATTTACTTGCTGAGGCACAGTGGGTGCCTTTCCACGGTCACCATGGATAGATGTAGCCTTTGATATCTCACGGTCACCCTGGATAGATGTTGACACAATAAATTAATCAACAAGAGTTATGAAAGTAATTGTAACATTAAAAAAATGAAATATTGCAGTAATATCAGAAAATAAATAATGAAAAATGAAATATATGTAGTAAAAAATTGAAATATTGAAGTGATAAATTTTAACAATGATTGATCAAAGGTTGAATTGAATGGTATGTAAGATATTTACCCCCATAGCCGCACCCCCTCCATCTATTCGATTTAAGTTGTAATCGATCAACAACTCTTCACCTGGAACTATTGTTTTTGTTGCACATACAAATATATGATTTCCTTCATGTCCCTCAAATATGCAATTCAGTTTCTTAGTTGTTGCCACTAGTCGTGTACTATTTATAAAGCCCACAATGTTTTTAGTAGCTTTTGGCCTTCCATCAATATACATAGTCGCCCCTTTATTTTGATTGTTATCTACTAGTTGTATATAATTTGCAGCAACTCCATATCTCTGCATACTTCATGTATATCAGACCAACATAAACCAGTGATTGTATTTGTATAATGGTACAACATACTCCATCAATTCAGTTACAGTGCCATAACCAACCTTTATGTCATCCATGGAAAATAACCCCAATCCATGTAAGGATGAAGGAGCAATGCGATACATCCTCCCACTAATGAAGAAGTCTATGTCCACTTCAGGTAGCTCCTTAGGTGCCCACCGTTGCACTAGATGTTTATACGTCAAGGGAAACTCAATGTCACCTATGCTCTCAGCATCATAATTACAAGACCCTCCGTTGGCAATAAAAAATTACATGCGTATACGGATCTTTTCCTTACCTTTTCAGATCTAGTTGATATAGAACTGATAGATATAGTACAACACGTCTCACTTTCAACCTCTCTTAGTATATCTTGATCATCACTCAAATAAGATAGATCCGACAGATACCTATTTGGTGGTACCTACACTCGTTAAAAGAAGAAGATAAGTTATCGTGCCAATATACGTTTGTGGTACCAGCACAGTTGCATATAGTTGCATATAGTTGCAATATAGTTGCATATAGTTGCAATATAGTTTCATATAGTTTCATAAATTGCATTGTTGCATAAAGTTACATATAGTTGCATAAGTTTCATTGTTGCATATTGCCACTAAAAAACATGATAAGTTGCATTGTTGCATATAGTTGCATAGTTGCATATAGTTGCATAAGTTGCATATAGTTGCAATATAGTTGCATATAGTCACTAAAAAACATGATAAGTTGCATTGTTGCATATAGTTGCCTAGTTGCATACGAAATTGTTGGAATATAGTTGCATAGAGTTGCAATATAGTTGCATAAGTTGCATTGTTGCATAAAGTTGCATATAGTTGCATATAGTTGCCTAGTTGAATATAGTTGCCTAGTTGCATATAGTTGCATACGAAATTGTTGCAATATAGTTGCATATAGTTGCATAGTTGCATATAGTTGCAATATAGTTGCATATAGTTGCATATAGCCACTAAAAAACATGATAAGTTGCATTGTTGCATATAGTTGCCTAGTTGCATATAGTTGCATACGAAATTGTTGGAATATAGTTGCATATAGTTGCAATATAGTTGCATAAGTTGCATTGTTGCATAAAGTTGCATATAGTTGCATATAGTTGCCTAGTTGCCTAGTTGCATATAGTTGCATATGAAATTGTTGCAATATAGTTGCAATATAGTTGCATAAGTTGCATTGTTGCATAAAGTTGCATATAGCTGTATATAGTTACATATAGTTGCATATAGTTGCATAGTTGCATATAGTTGAATAAGTTGCATATAGTTGCATATAGTTGCATATAGTTGCATAAGTTGCATATAGTTGCATAGTTGCATAAGTTGCATATAGTTGCATTTTTGCGTAAAGTTGCATATAGTTGCATATAGTTGCATATTTGCATATAGTTGCATACAAAATTGTCATATAGTTGCATAAGTTGCATATAGCTCCATATAGTTGCATAGTTGCATAAGTTGCATATAGTTGCATAGTTGCATAAGTTGCATTGTTGCATAGTTGCATAAGTTACATTGTTCCAATATAGTTGCATAGTTGCATAAGTTGCATATAGTTTCCTAGTTGCATAAGTGACATGGTTGTTGTGTTTATAGAGTTTTGAGCTTCAATCTTGTTTCTCCCATGCATTTCCCTCCTTACCATTTGCACAAGCCTGGTTTGATTGTCTTTGTGATGAGTAGTTCAATTATAGTTTATTTATATTTGCACAAGTCCAACGATAAGTTTCATATAGTTGCATAAGTTGCATTTTTGCATAAAGTTGCATATAGTTGCATATAGTTGCATAGCTGCATAAGTGATAGGGTTGTTGTGTTTATAGAGTTTTGAGCTTCAATCTCTTTTCTCCCATGCATTTCCCTCCTTCCCATTTGCACAAGCCCGGTTGGATTGTGTTTTTGTGATGAGTAGTTCATTTATGTCATTGTTGTGATCTTGTAACTCAATGGTTTAATTCCCCTTAGGAAAAAAAAAGGCCTTCAGCCTAGCGCACGATGAATTATTCATGAATATTTCATTCCCAATGTTCAAAAATCCATACCTATTTCAAGTTTCTGAGTTTTACTGTATGTTTTGTAGTATGGCTTCATTTGTTTGTAGTATGGTGGTTGAAGATCTGTGAAAGAATTGTTTAGTATCTAATTTCCATAACGTCATGCATAGTGTTATCCATCAATATATCATCTCAGGCCTCATACCCATTTTGTGTCTTTGAGCATATTGGAGTTCATATTGTATATTGCAATGGCCATGGCCTCTTAGATATGAAAGTTATATTTGGAATCTCCATTGAAGAATTGATCTAGTCCTTGATGCCCCTGACCTCATTTAATTATATATTTAATGACCTAACCTCTTGAAAGAAGTGTTGATCATTCGAAGATGCCATTGTATAAATGTCACTCACTCCCTTCATTTACCCTTCTTTTCTTGGTAGTCCATGATTTGTGTTGTCAAAGTGTATTAAAATACTATTGTTGGCACAAGGGTAGACCCAGGGTTCAATGCTATGACAACACACCAACAAAACACTAACTACTGGCCCTTTTGGGAACACCTGTGAAGCCGATGAAGTCTCACCCAAGGTAGAGACAGGGGTGGTTGCAAGACTCAGGTGTCTGCAACCTTAGTTGGGACACCGATCTGTGATATGAGACTTAATAGAGCACTTAGCACCGCCAGTTCCTTAATATGCAACCAATATCCACTTCGCTGATAGAGCTTCGCAACATTCATATTAATCTAACGCATTTAAGCACTTAGCATAAGTAAAACGGGTCAGACCTAGTAGATTGAGCACTAAGCATATTCATATGGATAAGATCTAACATTCTTACATATCATTAGCACTGAGCATAAGAAGATCTATCTAATCATCTTAAAGCACTTAGCAATAGAAGATATAAACACATCAAGACAATGCACAAAGCAGAACAACACAGTATTTACGTGGTTCACCCCCACCCTGGGGCTACGTCCACCAACTCTTCTTCTTTATTGTCTTTAGTTAATTGGTTACATGCACAGAGCCATGAAAGCCTTACTCCACCTAGGACAGGAGATTTTCACAACTCGCTAGATCTTCCTTCCTCGAGTATATCCAAGCACACAGTCTTCCACAACTTCTACAATGACTTGCACTTAGCTCTGCAAGTCTCACACAAACACATAACACTTACAATCCTTTAATCACATAGATCTAGCACTTAGCACATCAACTTATCAGTCCTATATCTTTTAAAATGCCTAGATATCTATTTATACATTACAAAAGTGGGCCTAAGTGTGGGTAAACCCACGGGCCGATATCCCTTTCCTGTTACATAATCCCAAAAACCCAAAAGGGACCCAGAAATGGGCCGAGATCCCGTGATCTCTGCTTCGTCTTGTGTTCCTCCTTCGATAGGCTATTGAAGTCCCAAAATAGGTCAACATGACCAAGATTATCCCAAAACTTGGTCAAGGGACAACAAGCCCCCAACACTCACCTGTGACTTGTCCTGAGTCACTCTAGTCTAATCAGTTCTGTCTGGAAGGCCTTGAGCTTGGCTTGAGCTACTTTGACTTGCTGTTGTGCTATGAACTCTTGCTCGATGAACTCCTGGAACACTGCATCATTCACATGGCCTTATAGGCACTGTTTTGCTGCACTAACAACCTTCTCTAGCTAGACTCCTTGAATTTCAACCTCTATAAACAATTGTCATGCCTTATCTTGAACTGGTTGAAGCCATTGAGTTATTTCCATAACTCTTCTTTGAATCATACTGATCTTCTGCTGGGTGGTGCGTTGCTCTTGAGACCACTTCATTCTTTCTACAGGCGATAGGGCCTCCAGTTGTGCCTGTAGTGTGTCTGCATGCTACTTTGCTTCCTTGAGTTGCGGATCCAATGCCTGTAACTTTGGATCTTCGGTGAGGTTTTCATATGTTTGGGCACTCCAGTTACTCAACTGCTTACATTCCAGTGCAAGAGATTTTAGTCTGTCAACTACACTGCAGGCAGTTGCTTCTCACTGGTCTCTTATCTCTTGAGGGGTCTCAGGTATAGTACGTAGCTCTATATCTGCGATGCACTGCTGTAGCTGCTGGATCACTTCTTCAAGTTGTACCACCTATTGTGAAACTCATTCTTCATTCTTTAATTCTACCACTGTCATAGAGAGAAGTGCTCTATTGACCATTTCCTTTACCTCAGGTTTCTCTGCGAGCAACTATTCCTTGCTTTGTTGTAGCTGGGATTTTTCTTGATCCCACCTCGCTTGGAGAGCAAGATTTTCCCGTTCTGCAGCACTGCGTTGCTCTACAAGGAATCCTTGTACCTGTTCCAAAGACCGGGTGGATTGCATTGTTTCTTCCTGAGCTCGTCGAAGATGAGCTTCGACCATATCATTGATTCAGTGGAGCTGAGTTGGCTCATCTCCCAATTCTGGTGTTCCAACTAACAGGGGCGCAGAGGAGACTGTGCAGTTAGACTGTAGTGCCTGCTACACTCCTTGGAGTTCAACCTCGATTTGATTATACATATCCTTCTGCTTAGCCTCGTGCTTCTCTACTATCTCCAACGAAGCATCATTCAGGGTATCTATGATAAAATTAAAATCATCAGAGGTGAGGATGGTCTGCATCTTAGTTATAGGGGTTTTTGATCTCTTTTGAGAGGAAGGCTTCGGGGAGGAAACCTTCCTTTTCTTCGAGGAGTCCTCTTCATCCCTAGGCGGTGGTACCTCGTCTTTCTTCTGTTCAGTTTCTGTGCCTTCTACCTCTTCGCCGTCACCCCCTTCCTCCGGTGAGATGGAAGTAGTCCTTACAGATGCACTGTCTACTTCATGAATCTCTTCAGTATTCTTTGTTTTTCTAGGTCCTGGTGTATCCGACGTAGTTTTTGGGCTTTCTATGTAAGAGATTTCTGCAGTGTTTGCTACAATGAGGAGGTCCACCAACCATTCCTTGGTGATATCTTCAATGTCTTCCTCTGTCAACTTGTAGTATGACTACAACTATTTCTTGTGTCCATCTGCGTGCGTTGTGAATGCAAATAAAGTGTTGATCAATGCTGAACTTCATTAGAGGCCAGAACCTATGTAGAGTATTCAGGGTCATACGCGACTCAGACTAGATGGCTACCTTCAACTGATTATAATATGTATGAAAAATGACATTTGAATGCCATTTCTTATTTATTTCATTTGAGTACCACAGTGTACTAAACTTCATGACCAGTGGTTCAAAGGGCTTGATGTCCGGGAAGGTTGCACCTTCTGACATTTCCCATGCGATGAATGCAATTAGGATCAATAGCCAACTGAAATGAAATTTGTATCCTTGATCCTGGGCTTCTCTATAGTCAAGTTCTAATTGGTTCACCAGGTACTTTGCCCAATTCATTTGAAGTCCTTTTGCACACTTCCCTGCGAGGTCCACTACGAAGCCAGTGATTTGGGTGGGTCGGTTCTTGCGTACTAACTTTCCTGCGATCAATTGACAAGTGAGGTGCACTGCACCACTCTAGATAGAGCCTACCTTGTAGCCTCGTGTTCCTTTCTCGACATCGCCATATATATCTTTGATCTTCTTGGCTAATACTTTGTCTGTGGTTTTTCCAATGTAAAATTCCTACAGGTCAGGTCCTTGCATACTTAAGCCCGTGATCCGATTGATCAACATCAGATCCACTATTATGTGACGGTTTAACCACAAATAACCTCCATGGTAACAAGATAGTAGTAACTTTAGACAGGCATTCACCTCCTGGTGTCACCCGAAGTGAGGAATCTTTATGACGTTGAGTAGTGTGGACTGCGTGAGGTTCATTGTCCATGACTGAGAGATGATATTTGAGTTCTTTCCCTTTGTCTTACTGAGGTACTTGTAAGGGGAGAGCATATTATAGACCTTCCTATAGCCGAGGTTGAAGTCACTAAACTTCAACACTGCAATCTTATCTTGGTCTACACGAACTACGCGTATCCCCTTCGGGAGGTACGTCGTGACCAAAGGGTACTCAAAGTCTCTGGGCACACTATCTCGATTTATTGCACCACTCAGGGGTGGAATATAGGTAGGTAGGATGCTCATGATCGGTTTAGTGTTTGCGAGATCATCCTTGTGCTTGGTTTGCTTCTCATCTACTGGTCGAGATGGTCCGACTCGAGCAATTGATGGGGATGCTTGCACCATTCTCGTGGATGAAGCATGTACACCTGTAGATAATCCTCTCTCTGACATGACTCTTTCAGTCATCAAGTCGATTATAACTTCTTCAACAACTTTCTCTGCAGCGCTGAGCTCGTTCGACATACACGCTCAGGGTTAACTAGATCGGGTTCAGGAGTAACGTAGATACTACAATGAAAGAGATGGAAAAAAGGTGATGATCACTATGAAAAATAATCTTAGTCTGAGGGCTCAAATTCTCAGTCAGCAAAAGTGTTCTTGGTTCATGGCACGACGGACTAAATAGGAAACTTGCTAACGGTTTGCTTGCAACGGGTATGAAGCCTCCATTAACTCTGTTTTGGTCCGTTATGGCGTGGTCCAACGATCTAATGGTGAACCATAAATGCTTTTAGACCTGTTTGGAGTATCATTTGAATGGATATATCTTCCCCAATGGCTATATTTCTTCTCCATGACGAAGTTCCATATGTCATTGTTCTGAGATGCCGACAAAGCTCCAATTTAACAAATTTTCTTCCTGCAAAGTTCCCTTTGGAACCTTCTATAATTTTTCAATCTTAGCCCTCTTCTCTCTTAGATTTCTAGCCTTCTTTTCATTGAGCTTAGTCTCTGTATGTATTTTTCCATTCTGATTCTTATCTTCCCTGGACATAGTCACTTTGTGCTATTGAGAGATGTTCCTGGGATTTAGAGGTAGTGCTTGTTCTTTATCTGGGACAAACATTTCAATCTTCTGTGAGTCCTTTGGTGTTCATGTAGCTTCGCCATCCGGGTCTTTGGTGTTAAGTAGTTTTGATCTGTTCCCCTGCTCTTCAATTAAGTGCGTGATCCTCCTAGTCATGAAATCTTTTAACTCTTGTTTCTTCTATTCTAAGAATTCTTCTTCTTTATTTTGTCTGGCTTGATCTCTGTCAATCCAAGGTTTTCGTAATAACATGGTAAATGGGGCGCTATCCTCAATAAATTTAATAATCTCAAAATTTTCTTCTGTCGAAGTTCCATTAGCGTTCATAGGTATCTGAGCAAGCTTCCCACATAGGTTTACCGATTTTCCTCTAAATAACCCTATCCCTCCTAGTGATGGAATCATAGCAGGCTTTCCTAAAAGTTCCCAAGTTCTTTATATCATAATATTCACCCGTGTTTCATCATCTAGGACACAGTCAACGTCGAAGTTTCCTATTCTTGCTTCAAGGCATTCTTTCTCTTTGAAGATCTCTGATAAGATGACATGTCGGTGGTCATCCAATGTTTCTTTCATCTGTAGCAATAATTTCTTTGATTCTTTCTGGGATTCAGCCATAATATTAGTTTCTGGATCTGCCTTAGGGTTTTCTTGGTTCAAATTCATTCGTTCAATTTTAGCAATCATTCTAGGGCAATCCAACACTTCATGGTCCATAGCTTTGCAACAAATACAACTAGATCTTCTTCCAGGGCATTCCTTAGCAATATGTCCTAGTCTTTTGCAACTGTAACAGAGGGTTAATCCTCTCTTTCTTTTAAATTATCCCCAACTTCTTCTGTACTACGCACCAGGATCATGGTAGCTAACCTGCAAAAAATTCTTTCTAGGATCCTGCATCCCTTTAATAGTCCAAACATTCTTTCTATGCATAGGTATAACATATTTCTAAATATTCCTATCAGATATATTCATATCCAATCTTATTTCATCTATTAGTGCCCTAGTTTTCAAGCTAGGATATAATCTATCAAGCATACCTAGATCCATACTTTAGAAACAAAAATTTCCACTTATCTTACTTTTACAGAGCACAAGGCTTTCAGATTTAAAATTTTTCACTATTCTTACCTTTATTAGAGCACAGAGCTTACAGATCTTACCTCTTTTCTTTAGATCTAACCTTCCTCTTAGCACAAAGCTTCAAGGATCGAGTAAAATGTTGTGCACTAGGGAAACATATCTATACAAAGAGCTTCCATAGTTTTCAGATCGAATCCTTGCACAAAGCCTTTATTCTTTCTCAGTTGCCAGTAATCACAATTTCAAGTCTCGGCAACGAAACCATTTGTTGGCACAAGGGTAGACCCATGGTTCAACGCTACGACAATGCACCAAAAAAACCCTAACTACCAACCCTTTCGGCAACACCTGCAAAGCCAATTAAGTCTCACCCAAGGTAGAGGCAGGGGTGGTTGCAAGACTTAGGTGTCTATAACCTTAGTTGGGACAATGCTATGATTATGAGACTTAATAGAGAACTTAGCACCGTCAGTTCCTTAATATGCAACCAATATCCACTTCGTTGATAGACCTTTGCAACATTCATATTAATCTAATGTATTTAAGCACTTAGCATAAGTAAAACAGGTCAGACCTAGCAGATTGAGCACTAATCATATTCATATGGATCAGATCTAACATTCTTACATATCATTAGCACTAAGCATAAGAAGAACTATATAATCTTCTTAAAGCACTTAGAAATAGAAGATATAAACACATCAAGACAATGAACAAAGGAGAACAACATAGTATTTATGTGGTTCACCCCCACCTTGGGGCTACACCCACCAACTTTTCTTCTTTATTGTCTTCAGTTAATTGGTTACATGCACATATCCATCAAAGCCTTACTCTGAATAGGATAGAAGATCTACGCAGCTTGCTAGATCTTCCTTCCCCGAGTAGATCCAAGCACACCGTCTTCCACAACTTCTACAACGACTTTCACTTAGCTCTGCAAGTCTCACATAGGCACATAGCACTTACAACCTTTAATCACATAGATCTAGCACTTAGAACATCAACTTATTAGTCCTATATCTTTTACAATGCCTAGATATCTATTTATACATTACAAAAGTGGGCCTAAGCATGGGTAAACCCATGGGCCCACATCCCTTTCCCATTACATAATCCCAAAAACCCAAAAGGGACCCAAAAGTGGGTCGAGATCCCATGATCTCTACTTCGTCTTGCGATCCTCCTTCGACAAGCTGTCGAAGTCCCAAAACTTGGTCAAGGGCCAACAACTATGTGGCCACAAGTTGATCCCTTGCTTCTCAACTTCATGAGTAAATTCAGGTTCCAAAAGCCTTGAGTTGATTGTCTATGTTCGACTAGCACTCAATAGGTTGTTGTGAAAAGAAAAAAAGGTCTTAGGGCAAGTGTTTGAATCTCAATCTTGCATACCTTTTTATCCTACTCCAAATACACAACAATATAAGGGAATAGAGGTACTCACCATTCTGTGTGCCCTCGCGTGTGCCTTCCATGTGCCCTCGACTCAATTCCCTCCATGTGCCCTCATAGTGTATCTCCTCCATGTTCCCTCGACTCAGTTCCCTTTGTGTGCCCTCACAATGTATCTCCTCCATGTGCCCTCAACTCAGTTCCCTCTGTGTGCCCTCTCCTCCCTGCACAGTGTGCCCTCTGTGTGCCTCCTCCCTGCACAATGATCTCCTTGATCGCGTGCTCCCCTTGGTCGTGTGCACAGTGATCTCCAAATCAATGACAACAATGGGCAGGCTCCTCCTAGCACACTATGACTCCCAACTATGGTCGCGTGTAGCAATGGGTAGGCTCCCAACTATGGTCGCGTGCAACAATGGTCACGTGTAGCAATGGGTGGGCTCCTAACTTTACTCTCAAAAAGTTTGTTTTTGCAAGAATAATGAGCAATTCACATATATTTTCATTTCAAGTTTAATAAAGGCATGGTACATAAATCATTGAATTAGATTCCTTGGAAACATTCTTGCCATGTTTTGGTAACCCTTGGGTTCATGTTGCTTTGTAAATATTCACAAATCTCATTAAAAAATCTAGGGATCTATTAAGAGAGGTTTGAGTTCACTAAATAATCCATCACATATTTGTTTCTTTCATAAGTAAGATGGGTGAGAAAGGGTTTTTTGTTTTTTTATAAGGTCTATTTAGTGTTGAATGAGATAATGTTTAATGAAATCCCATTTTGTGAAGATAATGGTGAAAGGAGGTGATGCATTGCATCTATATCAAATGTTCACTAAAGATAATATCATTCTACTACTCTAAGTTTCAACATTGCATGCATTAAGGATTCATTAATGGCGATTGACATAATGATAAAGATAAAATTGAAGGAAACAATGAATCTAATTATAATGGGGAATATGTTGATGGAAAGGGTGATGATGGTAGCAATGAAGAAAAATAATTTGTTTTTGTAAAAAAAAAAAATCACAAATAATGTTTCCATGTAAAAAACTTCTTTCATATATTTTAACATTAGTTTCCATTATATGCTTATCTTATTGTAATTGTTATGTAAAAAAAATTGAATGCACATTATGTGTCACATCACTCAGAATGTCAATATTATTTTTATCAATGAAATCATCCTAATCATCCTTCTACTACTGATGAATATGATTCTAATGAGTATTTCCCTAAAACAACATTGAAAATGATCATAAACACTATTTTATCTTCAACAACATGGCACCTTTAAGATGGTAAGTGCATGTATAATTTCTCTTTTTCCCCTCTTTTAATTTTGCATGTCACTGTAATAGGGTAATTGTTATTCGCATGATTGTGTCGTAGTTAATTAGATTAGGGGTAACTTCACATTGAAGGGTGATGACTAAGACTAGGGGAAACTTTCAATTCAAGGCTAGGAATGACCAGGCCCACATCAAGTGAAGAAAGAAAATTAAGAAGTTGAACATGTGTTGTCCCATTCCATGTCAACAACAACGCATCCATTCACCTGGGACACTAAAACCCGACAAATCGATGACTCTACTAAATTAGGGTTTATGGTTTACATGATGAATTGATGATGGCAGAAAGTGGGTGTGTGAGTCAAATTTGAGTCCATAAACCCTCCCATATGGTTAAGGCATGTGAATAGTATATCCATGTCAAATTTCAATGCATACATAAACAATTTGAAAAAATTTCAACGTTGGCCCCATTCACAGGTCACTATTACCCGTGTCTAGTCCTAGTACAATTTCCTTGTAAAATTTGTATAAGATATTTGGAGAATGACGATTTTTAAGGTGTTAGGCCTCTTCCTACACACCACGACTAGATCACCACTCATTGACAGTTTGTGTATTGATCCCTTTTAGTTTTGGGTTGTTATTATTTTCAATTGCATGCACCTTTCAATCTATTCAAATTTCAATTAATGTCTCTTGTTACTGTAGGGTTATAAAGCCTCATGATCCCAATGCCCATATGCCTCCAACATTGTGATCTAATGATCGTTGGGTGGCAAGTGTCATAATGGGTGATGACTAAGACAAGGGGCAACTTTCAATTCAAGGCTAGGAATGACCAAGCCCACATCAAGTGAAGGAAGAAAATTAAAAAGGTACTTGTGTTGTCCCATTCCATGTCAACAATAACGCATCCATTCATTGGGAAAAAATCGATGACTAAACTAAATTAGGGTTTATGGTTTACATGATGAATTGATGATGGATATACCTACATCGTTGGTATGATTAGGCGCAGTCACACATAGCTCCTCTTGGTTTTGAGAATAGTTCATTCTATACTAAACAGGGGCAACCACGTGAATGTGGAAGCTCTAATTATGCCCATGGATGATTTTAGGGGCTAAATTTTGCTCATGGGCTAATTTTCCATGTTTTTTCCAAAAAAGAGATTCGCTATTTAAAAAATGATTCGCCCTAATTCTATAGGATAAAATTATTTTACCTTAAAAATCGCCAAAATTTTATAAAAACTTTATAAAATCCTTAGAAATTTGAATATTTTTACAAAAATATTGCTAAACATTTATAGTTGGCATATGAAGGATTAGTAAGATTCGCCAATGTTTCTACATTTTAAAATAAATTTCCATCCTTAAAATCATCCCTGATTATGCCCCCCCCCCTTCACATCACTCTCAATTTCCCCATATTACCTAATTTGAAATTCTAAAGAACATGTATCATATACTATATTATAAAAAATAAAAACATATAAAGATCATATAAAAGATATAAACACATACCTATTCTTTTCAACAATTAAATGTCAGTCATCTTTTTCTTCATCCATCTCAAGATATGTATCAGTATCTGGTTCAGAATCGATATTGGTCAAAGGATCATTCATATAAACATAATCATCAACGTCATTTTCACTAATATAGTTATCAATATCGCCAATGACATCGTCGTCTCCTACATTTGGATGATCAACTTCTTCAACTTCTTAGTATGACACATCGACTACATCAGCCACCTTCTCTTGATCTTCATAATCATGATCTTCTTCCTCGTTATTATCGTCATCCTCAGCTACATGATTATACTTTACTGGTCTTCCTCTTAGATCATATCTAACAACGTATGACCTACCTGCTTTACCAGGTACCTCTGAGTAAAATACTTGCTCACATTGACTTGGAAGAACATAAGGCTCTGTACCCAGTTCAAATGCCCTTGTATTAACCATGGTAAATCCATTATCATTCTCAATAATAGTTCTTTCAGGATAGCGTTCATGCATCTGTAGCCTATACCATTTAACCTCAAACAAAACTATTTCAAAGGAATTAAAATCACACTCAATTATATCCTCCAAATGCCCATAGTACCTATTCCCAGTTTCTTCCAGATTTCTATCACTTCTAGAGGAAATGTTGGTGATCTTAAACACTGCAGTTGTCCCACAATCCGAGGTTTTCATCTTATCATCCAACATTTTGATACGGAATTTACGACCATTACACCACATAGCCTTGTGATGTTTCAAATGAAACATGGAAAACAAGTAAAAAATACATTTCCAATTAATAAACCTCATACAGGAGTTAGTAAATATATATTTCAAAAATTAAACGAACCAAATACATTGAAAAATTGGGAAAAAACTAGGAAAATGTGGGTAAAATTTTTTACTTGCCTGTTTATCTTTTAAACCAAAGGTTAAATCAACTTCCTTGATGTAAGATCAGGAAATTGATCTCGATGATGATGTGTTGTTTTAATAATATTACTCACCCCTTCCCATGATAACCTACTGAAGTATTCTTCAGTATATTATATCCAATTCTCCATCCAATCAAGGTTGTTTGCAATGTATAAATGTAAAGCATCCCACTCTCGAGAAACTATATGATAGCATAAAAAATTAATATGATTAATTATATATTGTTAATAAAGGAATAATTTAATAAATGTGTAATATATTAAATCTACATCAACATCTAATAATTACCTTTCATAGTTCTCATGTTACCTTTCCCCAATAGGACCTCCTTTCAAATTTATTGATGGAGTCAAGATGCCAAATGAGAGGCACATTCATATTCTCTGCTAATTTAGGTAGATATTGACTAATATACACCATGCATTGATATACCATATATCCCTCAACGATAGAACCCTTTGGACGTGCTCTTTGTCTAACAAAAGCCTTAAGTGACTTCAACTGCCTCTCCACCATCCACATCAACCTTGTGTGTACTGGTCCACATAATTCAATCTCCTCAACTTGGTGTATGAGGTAGTGTTCTTATGCATTGAAATTTTTTGGAGGTAGATACTGTTGCATTTGACACATTAGTCGGGGAATTTCTCTCTTCCAATACCTTATATCTTCTTTATGGATTTCTTTTGATGATAGCCACCTACAAATGTCGATGCAATAAAATAATATCAAGGCATACATAAATTTGCAGATAAAACATAATATGCCAATAAGTTCTGCTACAAATCACATAAGAAGTAAATTTTCCTTATAAAACAATACTTACCTCATGTATTTTCCAAGTACATAAATAATTTGTTTTATGTTGTTGTCAAAGTCGTCTCAGAGAGATAAAGGTAGAACATACTGTAACAAAAAACTAATAATTATTATTTGTTTCCAAAAAATGCGTACCAATAAGGAAATATATTATAACCTACTAATTAACTTAATGAATGTATGCCAGTCATGTTTCTTAACCCCACCAAAATCACCTTTTTTTGTTAAGATATTTTGTGTGTTTGACGAAAACCCCGTCGGAAACATAATTTTTCGAATGACCTATTTTACAATATTTCTCTATTGCTCCATCAATAACCAAGGAAGACTAGTATTATGTTCACAAACATTGCCATTAGAATTAATAATAACACTTTGCAATGCGTGATTAGCTTCCTGGATGTCACAACAAATCTTTCCAATTCTCTCTTTGTCAGTCCTTCCATCTAATATTCACCATAACAATTATGTTATGTTCTTCCCGACATGCATTGTATCAAACATATGAACTATTTGTAGGTGCTCGTAGTATGGAAATCTACTGAATTGCATCGGGTAACTTTTCATTCCTCGTGGAAGCCCATTCGTGCCTTAACAACATTCATGAAACATCAACAAATTGAANTTCTCTCTTCCAATACCTTATATCTTCTTTATGGATTTCTTTTGATGATAGCCACCTACAAATGTCGATGCAATAAAATAATATCAAGGCATACATAAATTTGCAGATAAAACATAATATGCCAATAAGTTCTGCTACAAATCACATAAGAAGTAAATTTTCCTTATAAAACAATACTTACCTCATGTATTTTCCAAGTACATAAATAATTTGTTTTATGTTGTTGTCAAAGTCGTCTCAGAGAGATAAAGGTAGAACATACTGTAACAAAAAACTAATAATTATTATTTGTTTCCAAAAAATGCGTACCAATAAGGAAATATATTATAACCTACTAATTAACTTAATGAATGTATGCCAGTCATGTTTCTTAACCCCACCAAAATCACCTTTTTTTGTTAAGATATTTTGTGTGTTTGACGAAAACCCCGTCGGAAACATAATTTTTCGAATGACCTATTTTACAATATTTCTCTATTGCTCCATCAATAACCAAGGAAGACTAGTATTATGTTCACAAACATTGCCATTAGAATTAATAATAACACTTTGCAATGCGTGATTAGCTTCCTGGATGTCACAACAAATCTTTCCAATTCTCTCTTTGTCAGTCCTTCCATCTAATATTCACCATAACAATTATGTTATGTTCTTCCCGACATGCATTGTATCAAACATATGAACTATTTGTAGGTGCTCGTAGTATGGAAATCTACTGAATTGCATCGGGTAACTTTTCATTCCTCGTGGAAGCCCATTCGTGCCTTAACAACATTCATGAAACATCAACAAATTGAAATTAACACTAATTAAATGGACAACATGAAATTAATACTAATGAAATTAACCAAAGATTTATATAATATGTCATACATAAATAATTTGTATACCTTGATGATTTCTAATATTTTCCAACTTCCATAAGCGAGGTGTCATTCTTTGTGGTTTTTTTCCATTTTCTTCTTTACCATTGAATTTTTCTTTGTCTTTAGTTTGATAACTATGGTTCTTAGGCAGAAAGTGCCTATACTCATCAAACACTTCCTTTCCTAAACTCCTTGAATGATGAGATTTTATCCTCGGACCACAAACTGGGCATGCCAATCTACCCTTTGTTTGAAGACTTACAAGATATATGAATTAATGTAGCGTCAAATTAGAGTTATAATTTAAAATAATGCATGATATTTTCAATAAAGATATATAATATTAAATCACAAAATAAAGTAACAATATACCACAAAAATGTGTTAACCCGAGAGCATCATGAAATGTCCATGATAGTATTCCATGGAATTGAAATCGTTTTTTCCCTATTGGTCTAGATATGTCATACATAGTGATGCCAACCCATAACTTCAACAACTCATCGATAAGAGGCTCAATATATATGTTCATATATTTAACCTGGTACCTACCTAATTGGTTCAACATACTGCATGATTAATTATACTTATCTAGATGTCATTATATATAAAAGAAATAATTACCATGCATGAAACAAATAAATGAAATATTTTTTCATACTTTAAAGAAAATAAAAGATATTTAAATACCTGGAACAATCATTTCCAACATTGTGTGCTCTCTCTTGATCGACATCCAAGGAGGAAGGTTTTTGTTTATAAAAAAAAATAGGCCACACTGAGTATGTAGAATGAAGCTCTCCAAACGAATTGACACCATCAACTGCCAATGGAATTCTAACATTACGAGGTTCTTATTTAAAAATTGGCCACTTTTATTTAATGTACTTCAATGCAGAACCATTTGCAGGCATTCAAAGAACATTGTCTCGACTCCTGTTCTTTGCATGGAAATCCATAAACAGTGCTATACTTTGGCACCTGAACAACTGCTGGAAACGTGGAATTATTGAAATATAATGAAGAACTTTGCGAGGAACCTTTTTTGATGCTTTATAGGCTCAATATATACTTATTTGACATTTTGGGCATTCATTTTCTAATGCATATTGTCCATAATATATGATATGATCATTAGGACATGCATCGATAGCCTGATAGTCCATTCCAATTTCTTTCATAATCACGAATATTTCTCGATATGTGCGTGGCAAAATATTTGACGTCGGTAATAGAAATTCACCTAACAATATACAAAATTCTAAACAATAAGTCAATGTAAACAATATTAATCATCAATATCGCATCCAATATACTAATTTATGAAATAGAAAACAATAGAAATATAGGAAAAAATTGAACCTTTTAAGTATTTGTGAACATGTTGGCATAAATAATTAACAAATTAAATACCTTAGTATCTTTGTGAGGCATGTGTTTGATAAACCATTCAAAACCTTCAGGCTCACCAACAACAATATAGAAGATAAAAGATTTGTTGTTGAGCCTTCATAAAGAGGTTGACGTGACTTCTCGAGTAGAGTATCAACATCATGACTATCATCCTATTTGTCCTCATCCATTGGATCAAATGTGTCTTGGATAAGTCTATGTATCTCATATTCCTGATTTGAATCACTAACATTATCTCCATCCATATCATCATTAATAACTTGATCAACAACTTCAATATTCTGATCTCAAAGTTCATCACCTTGTAAATGAGTATTTCTGCTAGTACTTGGAAAATAACTCTATGGAGGTCGACATTTTGGGGGCATCGTCTATATATTTAAAAACAAGGTTTCAAACTTAGTGTGTATAGAAAATATAAAAATCCCGATAAGAGATATTACAAAAATTCATGACATGATTATTATTACAAAGAATACATTAAATATTGAATCCTCTTACCAAGGGACAATATTCATAACCTCCTTTGGTGTGCCCCTTCTCCCTACAATGTCTTTCAACTTTTGTTATTCAAAGTATTTTTCTTTGCAAGCCTCTGAAATCATAGCAAGGGAAATAACATTTTCCATCACCCCTCTCCCCTAATGCCGCTCTTAACCGAGCAAGCTTCCTGCCATTTTCGTTCATAGTGAAAAATCCTTGTCCTAACAAGTAATTGTCTTACATACACCATACCAAACAGTAGGTTGTCAATTTTTTATATTTTAGCTACTCCTTCATGATATTTTAGCTACTCCTTTCGATTATGATATGTTTATTTACATTGACCTACAATCCTCACAATATTTCTTCTAAGACATTTTGACATGCCTTTTTTTTTTATTATCGATTAACTACTAAGATCAGTATGCTTCAATTTGTACTTTAGAGTAGTGTGTATTGAATCACCATGGAAAATAATTACACACCATTTAACGAAAGTGGTCAAAATTTATCAAACTTGAATCACTCGACACCGTACACTAGCCTCTAAGTTGTTTTGTAGACAAAATGCCAATCTTTGAAATTCACCACTAAAAAAAGAATGCCAACCACTTGTCATCCACAATTGGGTTGGGTTAGTTTAAATTATGATGTGTTGGTTTGCATCTACATACAATGGTCACAATTTTATGCTACTTACAGTGGTCACAGTTTTATTTTCTAAGACACTTTGGCATGTTCTCATATTTCATTGTCTGACTAGTAGATTTCATCATGTTATCATAGATTTTGTCATGACTTTTTTATATTTTAGATACTCCTTATTAATAGTGTATAAACAAGTTACATCAACTACAAACTAGAGTTAATCACTAAATCTAGAATTGTGTGTGATTATAAAAAATTGAGAGAAACAACATAACATATAAGAAAAGGGTATGTGGATTCCATAAACCTAGAATATTATGGAATCCACATACCCTTTTCCATAGAATATACTAACTAGATCTAAAAACAAAATACATTTGACATTTCATGCGTCGAAATTTGACATGGTTAGAGTAGACACATGCCTTGACGGTATGTGAGGGTTTCAAGACTCAAGGATTTCTGATGTCCTCGTATAATCTTTGAGATCTTCCATGTTTGCATCAATGTTCATCATGTAGTCTCATTGTCATCATTCCTCATTCCCATCTATAGAATCTTTGTTGAAACTCTCTTAAAATGTCATGGAACGTCTTCCAACATGCCTATCACCAATGTCATCCAACGACGCCGCATGGTTAGTAGTTAATGGTGCCAACATTGAAATTTCTTCAAACTGTTCCTGTATGCATCGAAATTTGACATGGTTAGATGAGACACATGCCTTGATAGTATGCGAGGGTTTCAAGGCTCAAGGATGTCTGACTTCCCCACATAATCTTAGACATCCTCCATGTTTGCATGAACCTTCATTATGCGGTCTCATTTTCATCATTCGTCATTCCCATCTACATAATCTTGGTCGAAACTCTCTTGAAATGTCATGGAATGTGTTCCAACATGCCCATCTGCAATGTCAACAATTGACCCGACACAGTGAGTAGTGAATGGGGCCAACGTTGAAATTTATTCAAAATGTGATAGTATGCATTGAAATTTTACATGGTTAGACTAGGAGAATTCATTCACAGTATTTCTATAACCCTAAATTGCTCTACACATGCATACATGGCCTTGGCCCTCTTACTTGCATTTTTTGCCAAAGAAATATTGAGTAGCTCTTCTTAAAAACCATTTTTTAGAAGATATATGTGCCCTACACCATTACTTCCCGCATACATACACTTTCTGCACCACTACAACTCGCATACATATGCATGTTGCACCATTACAACCCACGTATACTTGCAAAAGTTTCAAAAAATAAAAAGTTGCAAGGAATTCATTGAAATTGATGGGCTATTGGTAGTTTCCCAACTAATCCACCTTATATAGCCCATCACCCAACCGAATAACCATCCTTTTGTCATTTAAAAAGATGTGTTGGGGTCTCATTTCACATCTAATCATAAGAACAATGAAATTCTTCTCGATTTCACATCCCCTCCTTGCCCAAGATATTACTGCCTTTTGTGAGAAATTGCCTCAACATTCCCTCATTAGCCCCTTCTTCGTCCATTTAACTCAGCATTCCCTCATTAGCCCCTTCTTCCTCCATTTAACCCATTTACTTCCTTAGAAGAGATCAAGAGGTTTATAGAAGAAGTTCATACAAGGTGCACTTGGAGCTTGTTGAAGAGAATCCCAGACCAGGTTCATGGAACAGTGGCTGACTTAGATTGTAAAGGTATAATCTTTGTGTTATTAATAAAAGAATTACATTTTCCTATCCCAAATGATGGTGTCTTGAATATTTTTATTGATTTATGCTTGACATTCTAAAATCTAACCCTAACTTATATATGGAATAGCATGCTTGTAGTTCTATGTTTGTCAATCTTTGGATGCATGTCATCCCTAGGAGGAGGCGTGCAGTCAGTGGAATTTCCAAGCACAAGGAGGTCATCACCAAACGTGGGATTAGAGGTACAATTACCCGATCTCATTTTTCTTTTCTTTCTTTATATTAGTTTTGGTATGTTTGGGGTAGTATATAGAATTAATTAGCTTTTAGATGGTTAATTGATCTACCTACATTCTGAACCTTGTTGTAGTTAAAGGGGGGTTTTTCCCGCTAGCAGAACTGGAGACCATACTGGGGAAGCCTCTAGGGTTGTTTTTGGGATTTCGGGTTGTTTGATTGGTTTATTTTCCTTTCAAGTTTCTGTCAAGTTTTCTGAGTCTCTCAAGGGATTATGGTTACATTCAGGTGCTATACTAGTTTTCCCTTCCATGTAATACTGTCTGATCTTTTATTTTTTGGAAAGATACAGAGGTGTACGCACCCTGTCTTGAGTCAGCCCGCGTACATACATGCTCTTCTAAGAAAAAAACCCACGTACATATGTAGGCTGCTGATGCAACAACCCATGTCTCTGTTTCAAGAAAATTTTTGAAAAAAAAAGGGAGTTTTCCTCTTTCTTGATTGAAGTTTACACTTCTCAGGTTTTTCTTGGATCTGTCCAGAGTCTTTGTTTACATCCATGGCTTGGGTTTAGAGTTCAGTTTACTTGTCTTCTTGATTTTCTTGTGTTTACTTTTAAAAGGGTTTTAAGCAAGCTTTTGAATTGTAGATCTACCTTCTTGGTTTCTTGAGTGATTCCCTGCGATCCATAGTGGGATAAAGATTTTTTTCAGTCTTGTTTTAGTCTTCTTTTTACCCCTTTTACTTTCTTTGAAAAAATAAAAATATTTGTTTCAGTTTTTTCTCTGTAAGGAAATTTCAAAGATTTTTTTTTTCAGTTTGGTAAAGTAGTTAGAGTTGGTTATTTGCTAAAAAGGAAAAAGAGTCTATTTTTTAAGTTGTTTATTGATTTCTTGAAACATAAGTAGCTTGTAGTCAAGATAAATTACGTTTTAGGTTTTCTTTACAATTTCTTGAAAAAGTTAGTTAAAGAAAAGTTTGTTACAAAGAGTTAGTTGTAAAACATTGCTTTTGGTTAGAAGTAATTTTTCTTTCAAGTTTCGTATTTTTCTCCTCTTTTTCATATCTTATAACATCACTATTTTCAACACCATATCCCATGAGTAAATCAAGCCATTAAAAAGTACTCATAATCTAAAATAAACTAGAATTTTTATGTTTGTAGGGCCAACCAACTAGTTTAGGGTTAGGGCCTTGAATTAGGTTGGAGAGGAAACTCTTCAAGGTCGTTAAAAAACATTAGAGTCTGAGTTAGGGAGTGTTTAAGTCTAGTGTCATTAAATTTATCTAGGACCCCCCTCTAACATAAGGGCTAAACACGAGGTCACGTGAGGAAAGGAAGCAGAGATAACCCCTCCAATTCCGGACTAAACGTAGTGGGGAACACATATCGAGGATATTTTGTGGGATTACTACTGACTGCATTTGCCTAAGTATCTTCGTGGAACTAAAATCCATTTGAGATCCTCTTTTTTCTTCTAGACCACTTGCTTTCAATACCCTCGATAGGTTTCAGACTTGTTATCCTGCTCATTGCGATCCACCCGACTGTCAATTGTACCCGCTTGGTGACTGACTGCGAGCTGGAAACTTAGATTCCCATATTCTAGGGACTTACATGGGTGACCGTAGGGGTATACCATGGTACCTAGGGAAGACGTTGGGTCATGCTTCATAGAGTAAACCCAGAGGGTGCTTCCATGTTCGAGTTTCACTTGCACCGATTAGTTGCTCTAGTGTTGACTGGCATAACTGTTCTTCCTACTAGATAGTTGATTGCTTGATTTGTCTTATAGGAATTTTTCTAGGGTGTGCTTGGTTTTTAAATTCTAGTTAAGCCTTACTGTGTCAATTGATCTTTTCACAAAGTGGAATATCAAGAGCTCCGTCGATTGCACAGCCTTTAGGGCCTACTACCGGTTGCATTGGAGCCACCTCCTCCAGCGTTACGACAAAGACTTGACCAACAAGGATCATTCGAAGCGACCGGGCCATAAGAAATTGTGCTCAAGCTTGCTTTGCAAGGAGACTATTCGACTCTAGAGGAGCCTACTATTTATGACTTTGGGGCAGAAGCTCTCAGGCAAGCCAACCCTCCGATTACTAACTTGTCAGCACCATTATTAGTACAAGTTGTCCCTCTTGAGGTGACACCTTCTGAGTGCCAATTAGTCTTACAAGAAGCCATGGAAGCAAATGTTGCTACTTCATCCAAGATTCCTCATACTCTGTTTCAACTACTACTACATGGGGTATTTTTCCTCCTAACCCACCTTTTCCAGTCTGGACCACAATGGTATCGACTCCCTCTACCTTGGGAATTGGTTTGATACCATCATCGACGATGACCACTGCTTCGTTTACACATAGTGTGACATGCCCTCCATTCTTATATGGGATGATCGGCTCCAATTCAAACTCATTCCTTACCTACTCCACCTTATAGACCATGGTTTTGGGGGAAGGGAGCTCAAACACCCCCGTGTAAGGGTCTACCAGGGGCACTTTAGTCCCCTTTAATGCTATCCCTTATAGTGGGGATCATATATCTCCTTTATTCCCCTCGCTCAGTGGTGCTTTCCAGCAACCCATTGGGTCGAATGCTAATTAAATCTTGTTTGGAGTAGGCAGTTTATGACCTTCGTCTTACACTACACTAGTGGGATGTATGTCGTTCTCTTTGTTTGACGCATTTGAAAAACATGCTTTTTCTTCGGTTGTCGTATTGGCTGGGGGAAACCTTGGTTTTTGGCAACATGACCTCATGTAGGGTAGTATTCCTACACAGGGAGTGAGTAAAGGGGTTTTCTCCTTTGAGGGGCTTTGGAATCCTTGGTAGGGAACAATTCCCTCACAAGGGATGTTGGTCGGGGGAAACCCCTTCCATGCTCAATGGAACCCCGGGCAAGGTTCAATACCTATGCCCATCAGATCGGCTGGGGGAATCCCCTTCCAAAATACTTGGAACATAAAGAAGGGGGAAATCCCCGCCCAAGCCATGTCGTTCAATTACGGGAATCAACTGATGATATCCCGACAAACACAGTTTTCGTATGCTGGTCAAGGTCTCAGTTTCTACCAGAACCTTGGCCAACACTCCAAATTTTCCTAGAAACCTCGTGCCATTCAAAGTCCATGACCCCTTTTCTTGTACATAGTAATCAATGTAAGCTACCATTTCTGGCGACGTTGCATTTTCCAGACTTGTCGAGGTTACTCAACATCCAATTTTTCATGATCAATGCTGCCCCCCCATGCCGACTAAGTTGCCCTCGGATATTCCAAAATTTGAACGCAAGCCTGGAGAAGACCCAGGTGATCACATGACAAACTTTCACTTATGGTTCTCATCAAACTCACTATGAGACGACTCCATCTAGTTGCACCTTTTTCGATGCACTCTTATCGAAGGTGCCACAAAATGGTATATTGAGATCGATCTCTCGAAATATTCTTACTTTAACGACTTGGAAATGGTTTTTTTGAACCATTTCCAGTTACCCATGAGATACGATGCCGACACTGAATTGTTGGTTAACTTTGAGAAAACTAAGGCCGACCATATCTCCAATCACATCTGAGAATGGCAGCGTTGAAAGAGCTTGATTAAGGTCCAGGTCCCACCAGCTTTCTTGCTGGAGTGGTTCCTGAAGTATTGTTGCCTTGCATCTCCAAGGACATAGCAACTTCTGGAGTGTTTTCATAGGAGGAGGTGATAATGAGAGTGCAACATCTTGAACTAATGTACTCTCAGTATGACATGCTCTATGATATTTTTTGAGATGTGCCACGGTCCATCCTCGACAAGGCCAAGAAAAATTTTGGTGCCCATGTCGATGGTATTGTGGTCTCAGCATAAGGAAATTCCACTGATCTATTGTCAAATCAATTGAAAAAAGTGTCGATACAACAAACTGCGACCATCCAGACCTCCGGTTGGGCTGTCCCCCCTACCCAAATTCTAGATGTACACAGTGTGCAGTCGACGAAACCAAAGGCCAACCAACAACCTGAAGGAAAGAAGAAACAATGGAACAAGAAGGGTAAATGGGACAAAAAGGCTACTAACAATGCTGGTGGGGGGAAAATGGAGAAGAGGAAGTCAAAGTATCCATGTAAACTTTGCATGGAGGACCACCCGACTCATCTGTGTCCTTGAATTGTTGAAGATTAGAAGATATTGGCACAACAACAACTTGTTGTGCTGACGAACCCATTTCCAAATGGGAAAAACATGGCTCAAGCTTCAGAATCCTCAATTGCGGAAAGGGGCAGTCAAGGACCCCCCGTGTCTACTAGTAATAACCCGGCTGCAAATGTTTACATGTTGAAAGTCGACACTCATATAGTGACTAGGGCCTAAGATTATGAAATTTTGGAATCTGCTGAAAAGGGAAACAAATCCACAAACCCGCCGGTTCCTCTCTAAATTGAGAATATGGCGGGAAAAACAATGACACGCATCTCGAAAGGTGCATTCAAGAAAGATTCTCATAATCCAAACGCGAGGACTGCCCAGAACTACTTCATTGTGGAAGATTTGGCACAAACCCCTTGCACGATGTCTGCTTTGGAAGTCCTCCAGAGTTTCCCTTCATAGAGAAAAGCTCTGTTATCCATTGTAGGATCAACAAAGACCTGTAACCTAGGAGCGATCATTCTTGATCCAACTAACTTGAAACCTTGTCTTCCTTACCACGTTGTGTTTCAGATAGTAGTGGCTTACACCATGGAATATTTTACTTAGAATATCTTCCGTACTATGGTTGATGAGGGTGTCTCGACTTGCGTGATGTTGTTGGCATGTTGGAAGTCCATTGGCTAGTCCGGTTTGTCTCCATCACCTACGTTGCCTACAACGTTCAACAATTGGTCATTCAGACCACATGGAATCATTCCTTATTTCCACATGCAGTTAGGAGGAAAGACTGTTTGCGTTGAAGTTGAAGTGGTCGATGTGCCTCTCGATTACAACCTTTTTTTAGGGAGGAGTTGGACTTATGCAATGCATGCAGTGGTTGCTACAGTTTTTCGGCTCCTGTTGTTTCCACATGAGTGTCAGATTGTGACCATTGATTAATTGTATTTCTCCCGTCCTGAACCTTCATTGGGGACATCCACAGTCCCGATGATTGATAATCCTCAACCCAGAACCGTCAACTTAGGGGTTGGTTTCTATATATCATTGATGGGTACTTTCTATTACCTGCCACCTTCTAGTGATGTCAGCTTATATCGACTGCACTCGACCAACCTAGGGCTGAAATTTTTCAAATGTCATTGTTTCGAACGACTTACTTTCACAATCCATGGACTCTTCCTTCCCCATCAGATCTAATGGAAGGGACAAGGCATTCTGGCATGGCCATGTCCTTGTCTGTGATTTAAGTTGCGTACAACATTGTCCAACAAGCTTTGATCGACCCTGATCTGACTCCCGAACAGGAGTTAGATCCAGTCCTCAAGACTATTTTGGATCAAGGTTCTCTTGCCACTACAGATCCTTTATACCTAGTCTTTCCATCCCACGAGGTGATTCTAGAGGCATTGACTAGTCCAAAAAGACCCTAGGATGATATTCATCATAGATCTTACTTCTTTCCGGAGTTAAGGAGAATAGAGGCAGGCAAATTTTTTTTGACCATGATTTGAGATAGGTCTTGTCCTATTAATCCTCTGGCTACGAACGTAGTTTATGTTGAGGGTAATATGGAAAGCATCACTAAAATGCTCCCCATAGATATATCCAGAACCCCTGGCATTGTGGAGAATGTTTTCATCGAAGCAAACTACTCCCCCTAAGAGATTCAAATTTATACAGATTTATTTAAGGAATTTCACGACATTTTTTCTTGGTCTTACGAGGAGATTCCAGGAATAGACCCAAGAATAGTCAAAGATGAAATAATGACTTATCTTGATGCCATGCTGGTCCGACATAATATTCTTCTGGTAAATCCTCATAAAGCGACATCAATTAAGGATGAAGTAGAGAAACTGCTTAAGGCCAGTTTTATATACCCCGTACAGTTGACGGAATGGCTGTCAAACCCCATTCTGGTTAAAAAGAAACATGGTACGATTCACATGTGCACGGACTTCCATGAATTGAACAAGGCCTATCTAAAAAGTAATTTTCCCACCCCATTCATCGATCATATTGTCGATGAATGCACAGGCTGTGAGCTATTTTCATTCATAGATGATTTTTCGGGATATAACCATATTCAGATCAAACCCCAAGACCAACATAAAACATATTTTATTTGTCCTTGGGGAATGTTTGTGTATTGTAAGATGCCTTTTGGCCTGAAGAATATTGGAGCCACTTTCTAGCGGAACATGTCGTTTTATTTTCACGACCTTAGACATATAGTTGAGGCATGTCTTGATTATCTAGCATCATGCTCTCACAAGAGATATGATCATCTCGCATACCTCCGACTAATTTTTGAACGATGTCGCTACTATCAGATTCACTTGAATCCTAAAAAATGCAGTTTTTGTGTGACGTCGGGTCATCTCTTAGGTTTCATTGTTTCAACAACATGGATCATGGTTGATCCTCTTAAGGTTGAGGTGTTAGTTCAATTTCCTCCCCCATGCACAATAACCTAGCTTCAGAGCTTACAGGCGAAAGAGAAATTTCTTCGACGTTTTGTCGCGAATTATGTTGAGATCACTAAGGGGTTTATGCATCCCATTATGTTGGGACAAAGCTGCTCAATGCTCTTTTGAACCATTGAAACATTCCCTTACATCTGCCCCTCTGCTCCGACCCCTCGATTATAACATATATTTCTTGTTTTACTTGGTTGTTGCAGATTTGACCATCAACATGGTCTTGGTTCAAGAGGATGATCTACCTGAGGAGCATGTTATTTGTTACCTGAGTCGAGGCCTGGTTGGGATGGAACTCAACTATTCCCGTGTTGAGAATCTTTCTTTGGAAGCAGTGCATGCTCTCCAATGGTTCTGTCATTACATTTTGCTTCGCAAGACCACTGCCATTGTCATTGTGAACCCTTTCCAATATGTTTTGACACGACGGGTCATTGGCAGAAAGATCAGTAGATGGATTGTAATCCTCTAGTAATTTGACTTGTATTTTATTTCCACAAAATCCAAAATGTTATTGGTCTTTGCTGAACTTATTTCAGAACTTTCGGTCGAGTCTAGTGATATCACGCCCGAAGAATATCCTATCAAAGGATATCTTTTTCTAATCGCATCTTCAGAACCCTGGTATGGAGATATACTAGTCTATATCTAGACTTTAAAGTTCCCCGCTTTTGCTTCCCGCGACAAGCGTCGACGAATTCTCCACCAGGAACAAAACTATCTCATACTCGATGACACTTTGTATCATCAAGGTGTAAATGTCATTCTTCACCGGTGTCTTATCCATGAGGAAGAAGAGCTCATTATGGACGATTGCCACACTAGATCATGTGGTGGTCATTTGTCTGGGTTGGAAACAACCCAAAATATTCTATGTGTCAGTTACTTCTGGCCCTCGTTAACCAAGGATTGCATTGAGGAGGTCATGAAGTGCCACCCATTTCAGATCTTCTCTCGGAAGATGCGGGCACATACTGCTCCCATATTTCTTATCATTGATGTTGGTCCTTTCACCAAGTGGGGTATTTACTTTACTACATGTCACCTGGCTTCATCCAGGGGGCATCGTTACATCATCGTAGTGGTAGAATACTTCACAAAGTGGGTCAAGGATATGCCAGCATTTAACAATGATGGAGCAACAACGACTCTTTTCATTTTTAACTAGATAGTAGCAAGGTTCAGAATCCCGAAGGAGATTATCACTGACCATGGAAGCCACTTCCAAAACAAAATGATGTTAGAGTTAAAATCAAATATTGGGTTGAGGCAAGAACATTCACCACATTATTACCCACAATAGAATGGTCGAGTTGAAGCTATGAACAAGTCCCTCAAAACTATTCTTCAGAAGACGATCAATTCTACCAAGTCAAATTGGAATTTGATGTTGTACTCGACGTTGTGGTCCTACCGAACATTTGTAAATACTGCCACTAGTTTTTCACCTTTTCAACTCATATATAGGATGGAATTAGTGTTTCCTATTGAGTGCCAGATCTCGTCTTTAAATTTGGTAGTGGAATTACTACCGGACACTTCACCGATTAAGGAATTCCTATTATATCTCGAGCAACATCATGATGTAGCCTCATCCAATGAGGCTCATAATCAATGAGTCAAGTGTTAGTACGATCGGTCCGTTCATCCTCAGATTTTCTCCAAAGGTAATCTTGTCCTAGTATATGATCAAGACAAGGATCCCCTTGAGGCAAGCAAGTTCAAACGCATGTGGTTCAGATCATTCATTGTGAAAGAGGTATTGAAGAATGGCGCTTACCGTCTAGTTGACTTTGAAGGAAATTCCTTGGCGGAGCCTAGAAATGGGCTCTACCTCAAGAAGTATTACTCTTAGGTTGGTCACTTGGGTGACTTCTTGTACATATGTATAGTTCTTATATACCTTTTTTTTTGTCTTTTTGTTTTATGGACGTGTAGTTATTTATGTCTTCTTTTTCACTGTGGCATATTTCAAGTGAATCAGAGGTGTTCTTTGGGTTCATGGATGGTGCTAGATGACACACTCAGAGGTTTTCTTTCGCAACTTGGGTGATTTTCACACATGGAGGCCAGTTGCTATCTTCCAGAGGTATTTGTCTAGGTGACACTACAAAAAATGTCACCGCATACAACGCAGTGATAGAATTCCTTCATGACGCTTTGTCGCATGGCATTTATCACCTTCGGGTCTACTTAGATACTCAGTTGGTTGTGTCCCAGTTAAATGGAGTTTACCGCATTTATAATCCTACTTTGCACCGATATTTCCTTAGGGTACGTCTCTTAGAACATTACTTTGATTACATTACATATATCCATGTTCCTAGGAGATTTAATGATATGACATATACTCTAGCTAATCAAGTATTAGATTGGCATGTTTCACACAAATAGAAAATAAGAACACACATACGCATGTACATACATTTGTAAAAAATGTGATCCATCAGATGAATAAGATGTAAATATATATATTTATATATCAAAAGTTTCATGAGTACATAGGTGGGCACAAATGCCTCAAAAATAAGGTTCAGTATACATCGTTAGGCTTATGCCCTCAAAAAATACATATACAATGGTGCCCTCAACACATATAAAGTCTAGCCTATCTAAGCTCGAAGCCTATTTTCCCTGCCATAATGAACAACGGTGTTGGATAAATGCCGGAAGAGTTGGACCGAAGTTCGTGGCACCCCCACTACATGAGGTTGCATAGAAGGTGGGAGATCCTCAATCTTGGACATGGGTACTGTACGAGTGAGCACAGTGAGGTTGCACTCCACCTGTCTCAAAACTCTCTCAACCTGTTCGGCTGGAGGTTCCCCTGTGGTTGTTGGTCCCGCCTCTGGTCAAGGACATCACTGAGTCCTTGCGAAATATGTCGGGTGCACTGGTCCCACATATGTACATAACAGATACACGAAAGTCAGTACTCTAATACACATGACATAAAAATGATATATATTAAAAATAATTAAACAGTTAAATAAATTTAAAAACCATGTTACCTATCTCTCCTCGCTCCTCTCTAGGAGGCATGGGAATTTCTGGATCCCTGGAAAAGTTGATTCTGATGTAGGGGTAGTCCTCTATCACCGAAATATTTCATTCCTACCAATCAAAAAATGTGTCATCAAAGGCCTTTATGGTCCTCCCTCCCCCCTATCGTGGTAGCAATGTTGCCCATCTGCATGCTGCTGGGAAGGAGGCCACATGCCCTCTCAAAGTCTCTCTAGGAATAAGGCTGGGTACTATCGAAGAAGAAGAATGAGCATTTAATAGTGCCAAACCCAAATTTTTTGTTGTTGCATTGTTGACACTCTGTTAGTTGTCTCTTCATGCATGTGAGCATGGTCGTACTCTAGTCAAATATCTGTGCCTCCTGACACTGAATAGAACAATGCATGTGTTCTTTAGAATCCTGGTGAAGGGTTGCAGATCTGACAATTTTCCCAATCAATAGTAATCTCACTGGCAGAGTCAAGCTTGTGTTCTTGTGAATCAACACCTGAGAACCTACCTTCTGAGTTCTGACCTCACAATACATCTGAATGTATTCCTCAATGTTAGAAGGCCTAGAGGGAAATTCCCATAGGTCGACTGGTTCCTCTCACCTTGGGAGGCCATTCAAAAAGTAGATTTCTTCAGTCATTGGAGTCAATGACTGTCCCTCTATCATAAATGCCTCTGCATTCAGATGCTAATAATCAACTTGGGCGTTCGGTAGCCTGGGTTGTGCCCTCATAAAAGGACACTGGAAGAACTTCCATAGCTCACCTTGTTTCAATGTGGTAATGGCAGGGTCCTCTTTGACCAATATGCCAATATCCTCATGTTCCCTTTGCCTCCAGTGGACATACATCCCGTTCCATGGAAATTTAAAGGGAGTTATCTCTTGCTTTTTAAAAATTTTCCAAGATTTTGAGTGTGTACGCGGGTTGTTTTGGTCTCAGTCTCGTATGTACATGGGCATAGTGTTTCTTGCCTGAGTACATACACAAGATGTCCTTGTACATCCCACACACATGTAGGGCCTCTCTTTTTAGGAGAGTCTGCCCCCTAAAAAACAAAAATAAATGCATGAAAGAAGAATTGAATTGCAAGAGGGATGCATTTCTACTTACTTGGTCCGAGTGGAAGTTCGTTTTATCCACTAAAACTCCCAGAATCAACTTCTTTAACAAAGGGGATTTTTCTCCTTTTGGTCGATTTTCAAAATGCAATGGTGAAAATGAGCTGTCAACTTCTATTTATAGATTTTTTTGGCCCTTTTTGCCACTTTTTTTACCCCTTTTATCATTTTTACTAGCTTGTAAATCATTTGGTTCTGATTCTGAGTTTCTTATTGGATGTTATGGTACACTTTTTATTTTGGTTTGGTAACCTTTTGGTCATGCGTCACTTTTGGTATCCTTTGGTAAAAGTCATTTTTTCCAACTTCTTGCATATGAGTTAGGATTTCACGTCCACTTTCTGCCTCTCGTTGTCTTTTCTGATTTGCCATAGGATGATCCCACCGAAGTGCGGCATAGAACCTTCATTGCTGCTCTAGAAGTATCGTAATTAGGTGTTAGAGCCTACCTTTACATGGATGCCCTAGGTAGATCCTTGTTGCATTTTGGCATCCATGCTGTCTGTACTAACTATAGGCTCGTAAGTCCTTGTTAGTCCTTTCATGATGACGATATTGAGTCTCATTCATCTGATGCACTATCATTCTTGGCCTCACCCTCAGGACTCCCAAATGAGCACGCTTTGTTGTCTTTCAAGCTCACTTTAGAATCCGAAAGCAACATCTGACAAGACTGTATTTATGGTTTTCGATCTTTTCTAGATTAACTGAGAAAAGTAGCCCCCTGAAGTCTTCTTTAAGCCTATTTCTAACTCTCAAAACATGAAAATATTGTCGAGCGATCTTGTTTCCCTTCACACTCGCCAAACTCAAATTTGAAGGCACATCTGTCCAGCGGTAGTTTACCCCTTTTTCAGTCTGGACGGTCAATTTCACAAATAAAGGTATTCTCTAGGAACTTCAGTTCGCTATAAGAGTATTCTTAGGTGTAATTTTAACCCTTTTTCAGGCTTGAGGACTAAATTTTTTAAAAAGGAACATTCTCCTTGGTTTTGGTTTATCACCTTTTTCGGACCTTGGAGTTTATTTACGAAAAAGGAAACCCCACAGAGTCCATATTTAAGCTCTTTTTAGACTCCCTAAAATTGAAAATATTGTCGAGTGACCTTGTTCCTTCACACTCATTAAATTGGTCCAAAAGAACATCTACTGGCATGAGTTTACCCCTTTTTCCAACCTATAGATTATAACGGAAAAAAGTACACCTCTAGAAATCCGTCTCGCTGGGAGAGTTCTCCTCAGTAACTTTTATACTTTTTCGGGCTAAGGAGACTAAACTCAGAAAAAGGTTGCGAGTCCATAGTTAAGCTCTTTTCAGACTCCTTAAAATTGAAAATATTGTAAAGTGATCTTGTCTTTGTCACACTCGTTAAAATGGTTTTGAATAGACATATTTTCGGTGCAAGTTTAACCCTTTTTCAAGCCGACTAGACTATCTCCGAAAAAGGTACTCCCTGGAGTCGTCTTTTACATTTTTTCAGACTCTCTAAATGTGAAAAAAATACCGAACTTACCTTCTCTGGGCTCGTTAAAATCACATTGAAGGGAGTTTTCATTGTGTCTTTCTTAATCACATTTGGATCTCTGCGTATTTGGCCTAATTTTGGCTCCATTTTTCTCTCAACTGAACCTTTGAAGCATGTCTTATATTTGAGCCTTGTATCACTTTGCCTCTGCGACCTGACACCTTGACCCATGGAGGAATTTTTCCCAAGTGTCCTTTTCTTGCACATGTCTCCTTTTTTTTAGCATTAGAGTGTTCCTTGCACCTGGAACTAGTATGCTTGCTTACAAAACTCATTCCTCCTTTGTAACATAGCATTCTTTTATTCTTTTTCAAGCTCTTTAAAAAATTGAAAAAGACAAAAAAAAATCAAATATCCCAAAAAGAGGGGATGGGAAATATGTATTCTTTTTTTGGCAGCACAAAGAGTCACCCTTGGACAAAGCACATCCTTCCATTTGTTCATCAATAATTGGGATCTAGTATGACCTTAGGAATCTTTTCTCACTACATAGAGTTGTGTCTTCCTCCATTTGGTTCCTCTTCCAAACACATGGAGAGTTTGCATTGCCTCCTGCATCGTGAACTTATGTCAATGTCATGCTGCTTGAGTCTGATCATCTTTCATGATTTTTTCCCAGGGAAATTTCACCCAACCTAAGTCGGCCTTTCTGTAGTTTGTCTCTTTACCTCATGAGTCGGCCATCTTGAGAGTCCAGTCAAGTCTTGATTAAAAATTGACGAAGTTCTCTGCATAATCATTGATATCCTCATGTCTTTTCCCGACGAGCTTTCAAAGACCTAAAGGTATTGAGTTATGCACTCCCATTATACTCCTACCTGAGTTTTGAAGATCTTGAAGTTGTTGTTCGAGCTATGAAGACCTCATCTCCAACCATCAGGCATCACTAGCTTCTTGAAGATGGATACTATATTTGTATATCTTTGATTTTGAGATGTAGATTTGTTGTGTATTTATTGCGGCTACACTTTATATA
>SNQJ01S0078193.1:22940-59150 GCA_010110895.2 Picea sitchensis
CCTTACCATGACACATTTGAAATCCATTTACAACTAAATGGGGCTATTCAAGGTATTCTTATGATTCAAGTTATTTTTAATGTATTATGATATTTTAAACCAATGTTGATACTAATGTGACATGAGTTAGGTATTGTTCCTTTGAAACATAACTTATCAGTACCAGGTACCAGCTCGCACTTAGTGGAGATACCAAAAAAGCTGTCGAAGACTTGCACGACATGGCCAGAGTGGATTGAAAATCCAATTCATATGATTGATTGAGTCATAACTCAATATGCTGACTCATGGCGAAATTGTAGAACCGTTTTATTAGAATGTTTTATGATCCACACTTCTTGACACTGCGTGTCATGAAGTTGTGAAGTTCGTTTTAACTGACTATGAGTCATGTTCGGATATGAGATCTGTTTAGATTAATGCACCTATGTTTAAAACTATTTTTGGAGAGGATCTATATAAACTGAGGATCACTCTCATGAAACGTTGGTTACAATATGCTATGTGATACGATTTCTGATAATACAAATTTGCTATGCGTTATGTTATTTGTTGTTAAATGATTTGAGTCGTTTTATGAATTATGGAGCGTGAAGTATGAACAATTTTTGCATGGAATGATTTGAGTAGCTCTGGTTTCATTTTAGGCGATTGCACCTCTTGGTTGGGCCCGCCAACAGGTTCAAGTCGTTGTCTCTTTTCCATAGTAGAGTTAGTTTATTTCAGTATTTTAGAATCTGCATGTAAGTTAGTTTATTTGAGTTTGGGAATTACTTTGTTAGATTCTTTCTTAACCATTCTTTGGATTGGATCATTTCCAGTGTGATATCATCTCATAGATTGATGAATGTTGAATGCGTTATTTATCCCTGTAGAAATTGAAGAATGAATTAGATTTGCTCTATTTCTAGTTTTCAATTTGATCATGATTTAAAGGGAATGCGAGCTGAGTTTAGATTTACTCTGTCTTGTTAGGATAGTTAGCTTACTCAGTTCTGTTAGGATAGTCATCTTATAGCCTATTTCTAGTTTTAAATTTGATCACGATTCAAAAGGAGTACGAGTTTAAATTTCTTCTGTTCTGTTAGGGTAGTTAGTTTATAGTCGGATTAAAGGAAGATTCCAGTACCAATAGGGTAAATAGGACATTTATTTATTCTACATGTGGATAGATTCATAAACTTCTTACGTGTTGAATTCAAAGGTTTTCAAAATGATCTTTCTTTTATGGCTTAGATATTAGATATGATGATGATTAGATATTTAAGCTAATGTTAGATAGTCTTGGGAGATTACATTGGATCGGAAATAGAAGTACCTGTACTTAAGCAGAGAATTGTTTTCCTTTGATGGAATTAAACAAGAGATGATTAGTTTCAAGATAATCATTAAGGTTCAGTTTTTAGAGTGAGTTTGTGTTTTCTTCTCAGAATAACCTTTAGATATGAATTAGAATCTTACCGGCACATACAATGTAGCAACTCTAAGTTCACTTACACTGGTTTGACAATTGATTTGGGTATTAAAATGCAATATAAGCGTGGGTGAAACTTCATGCAAAGATGCAAATACCAACAAGAAGGTTGAAGAAGAGCTACCTGAGGCAGGTTGATGAGAAATTGGACCGGATACGAGAAAAGAAGGAATGATTACAAAGAGATGAATATCCAAGACCTCCTACCTTTATGAATCAAAGAAGCTTCAATCATTATGAGAGAAACTAGAATAGATCATAGACCAAATGGACTACATCACAAAAAATCCCACTTATCCCAAGATTATCAAAATTTCTTTCTTGGTGTTATACTTGCAAAATTTTTGGACATAAGGCAATTAATTGAAGATCATTGAAAGGAACACATATAAAGAAACATGAATGAATGTAAAATAGAAGATATGGAAATAATCGTGGATTGTCCCGACAAAAGTTATAATTCATTCTCCCCATTGATGGACAAAATATTTCATGCTACAAATGTAATTATCTTGGTCTAAAAGCGGAGATTAGGATAAATGAATGAAGATGTCCCTATGCAAACCATGGTATGGAAGGGAAAGAGATCCAAACAATGAATATTTTCAAATAGAATTGACCAATGAAGAATGTAAAGAAGAATATGAATGGTACATAGAAATTGGATGTTCTTCACACATGGCCAGGGATCAAGACAAATTCATCGGCTTGAAGAGAATTGGCAATGTTGCATTTGGAGACGACTCATCTCCAAATACTTGGAGAAGTTGTAGTAGATCTTGGAAGAAAAATGTAAAAGAAAGAATGTTCTATTGGTTGAAGACTTAGCGGATCGCAATCTATTAGGTGTTAGTAAAAATTTGTGATCAAGGATACACTCTTGGCATGTTTGATTCCCGAAAATGTAAAATCGGAGAAAATAACTTTCAGGGAAGATTGGTTTTAACTGCAACAAGAAGACCGAACAACATATACATCGTAGACATGAAGAGAGAGACATAATCACACAAAGGATTCTAAAGGAATAAGAAGTCCCAAATACCAAAAGAAGGATGAACTGACAGTAGGTTCCACATGTTGGGGGAGGAACCCCAAAGAAGAAAGTTACATTTTCCATTAAACTCGGGGAGAAGCCCTAACCTTGCCATTGATGTCAAAGGGGAGAGAAATTGGGATCATTGATGATAGGGGGGAGAATGAGTGTTGCCATCGATGACAAGGGGGACATTTTGGAAGATTAAGGTTATTTGTCATTGATGTCATCCCTATTCATTGGGTTTTGGACCGCAAGATTGAAAAAAGGTATTTGGACATGAAGGACAATACACATTCAGATACAACACCCTTGAATGGATGAGTATACATCATGTTGTTTCCGGTGGTATGTGGCTTGCGTCAAGTGAATCCCTCATGGTTGAAGAGAAATGAATTTTTGAAGATGAGAAAAGTGGAGTGAAGAAGAAAGTTACATGAATACAGAAGATAATTAAAGAAAACAATTACAAAATAAGAGAAAGTGTTAGAATTCGGCCCTAATGTTAAAAGCCAGTGACATAAATGGTATAAATAAACATAATTAGACATTCATTTTGAACAAGTTGAATTTCAGAGGAAATAAGAGGAAAAAAAAGGCCCAGTTTCAAAGGGAGGGATGAGTCTTTTGGTGATGTGTTCTGGGTATGTTATTTTAAGGTCATCTTACCATATTTGCTATAGCTTTTTCTGAAATATTCAAATGGGTGAAATCACTATGGTATTGAGAGACATATCAAGGTACCTTTGGTAAAATTTTAATCTCTTTATTTTCTATAGTTATGGAGATACACTACGTGGAAGATAGGGTTTGTGACTGAAGATCCACGAGAAGCTAGTCAATAACCAAGTGTTTTGGGTAAAAACAGTCATAACATTCATCGAGAATCCAAATGGAAGTGGGACAAAATTTTCATTGGAAATGTTATAGACTTTGGTTTCTTGTGTGCATGTTTCAAAATCGGATGTTAATTATTGAGCACGAGAAGTGCAGTACAAGTTCACTCTTACGAATAGACCAAAATTGAATAAAATTACCATTCTTTCTATAACCTCTTTTTTGGGGAGGATTCAATGAGTGAAAATTGGAGGAGTTTCAGAGAATACATTTAGATAATAGTATCTACAGGATCAGAGTACTCCAAAATTGAATAATTGCGAGAAATTGAAGAAGTCTCGAAGGGAAGCATTATCATGTTCTATGTGATGATTGGTTGATGGTGATGATTTAATGTGAAGTTTTATTATCTCTCATATATTCTTGGGTGGAAGGAAGGAAAGGATGGAGAGTTAAAATCTCTCTTGATATTGGGTGTATATTCCTCTTGGAGCTCTATCCCTCCCTTGCATTGGGCTGTAGCTACGTTTGGAAGTGATTACTTCCCTTGAACAATAACTATTGATTATTTCTCATATATTGTGCATGGTGTATTGGTGTATTGGTGTAACTCTTATACTATTGTTCATTGCTCATTGGATATAGTTGAATGGTTTAAGTATAAGTTGAAAAAGGAAACTTTAAATTGTACTTGATCTTTGATTCACCCCTCTCAGTATCAACAAACCACACTTTAAGAGGGCATGATTATGCATCCATCACAATAATTTGTGTTGTAACATATCAACACTTTCCACTCAATCCTAGGGAACTTGTATATAGCCAATTCATATGCATTTTTAGTGACACTTTAAGAGGGCATGATTATGCATCCATCACAATAATTTGTGTTGTAACATATCAACACTTTCCACTCAATCCTAGGGAACTTGTATATAGCCAATTCATATGCATTTTTAGTGTAAAGTGTAGTGAAGGGAAACCATTTCCACTGTCAATTATTTTGAATATCACATAATAGAATTTGTTTTAGAGGTTGTAATGTATACATACCAAATGATTAGTTTAAGATGATAATTTCAAAAGATAAAAATTAAATATAAAGGTCCCGTTTCTATCCTTCTTTGAGATCTACTTTCCTTAACGCCTTTCATCTTGGCATCAACTAGTTCTATCCTCAAAACATGTCTAAATTATCTCATATTGTTTTTTTTGGTTTGTTAGTTTGTCCGTGACACGTGGGACTAGCATGTGGCTAAGAAACCACGACTCAGGGGAATCTAATCCATCAAAATAACTCGGGGATCGCACTCGGCTTGAGCCACACCAACCCTTAACATGGCTGGAATTTTTGTCCTCGCAGGTTTCGAATCGGTGGCTTTAACATCACAGAGTGCCTTAACACCACACTTCGTCACCGACTGCCCTACACCTCAGGGACCTAAATTAGCTCATCTTACTCAACAAATTGTTATGAATATTTCTCTTAGTTGGTTACATTCTATATTATACAACTACAAAATCCCATCCAATATAGTGACAACTTCTTCCTCTCATATTTCACCTATTTTCCCCACTCATGCTCCAAAATGATTGTTGTATTTTCTTCCCTTGTTGATTTATCATTGACATATGTCACCTTGCACTTACATGATTACCTTCTTGTTCAATTACATTATTACCAAGATTTATTTGAACCAAAGATCCCATCCAGTGAATGGGTCTGCACTTGAATTGCTAAGTTGTAACACTTTTACAAGTTAATCCATGAAGAATTAGAGGCTTGGTAAGTTGTGTTGTCATTTTAATTTTTCCTTAACTACTCATGACATATATGAGAATGGAACTCCTAGTGGGAATTTCCATGAACTTATGGTCAAGGCCAATAGTCAGAGTTCCTATCATTACTAGCAAGAGATGAATTTTTTTTTGAAAGTAAATTGGGTTCAATTGTACTCAATTTTGACATCCTCCATTTAAATATATAGCCTAGGATGTGACCATTCCTTCGCATTAATACTACCAATGAATGAGTTTAATAACATGCCAATGATTTGGTCATTTTCTTACTCATCCTTGTAACAGATAATTGATACAATAAATTTAATAATTTACTCATCATTCTCTTCATAGGCACCAACATTTCAATCTATTTATCCAATTTACTACCACATTAAAGTCCCCAAACACCTACAATTTTTAGAGATCCATATCCTTATTTGCTACCATCTTCAATAAGAGCTTCAGAGCCATCAAATCAACACAACTTTTAGAAGCCCCCCTCCCTTCCACATTACCCTACTTTGAAATTAAAATGATAAGAATTGTACTCATAAATAAATTACCCATGTGACACATGCAAACAATTTCTCTTGGATAACACCATGTGAATGGACCTAACATCCTAATTATTCAATTAGATGATGATTCAGAATCTTGGATTTTCAAACCTTTAAGCAGATTTTTATGCCTTCAAATATTGATCTAACTTGATATTCACATTAAAGTGTGGCATATACATTGAAAGTTTGGCATACACATACGTTAATTATTCATTCCTCAAAACTAACCACATATACACCTTTGGTTTAAGAGTATTCTTAATATTCCACAAATCTTTCCAACACCAAGCATTCCCTTTTTAGCAAGTTTTGCAATTCACCAAAAAGGAAGAGAAAAACAAATAGATGATCCAATAACTTTAATAATTTACTCATAATTCTCTTCATCAACATCGACATTCAAAGCATTCAATTGAGCAATCACGTTTTTGTTTATCTCTTCATAGGTTAGTTTCATTGTCAAGTAATGCTTCTGCACTTTAGGGACATGTTTCTCAATGTGTTTGATTAGCGGGTTTGCTCGAATGGCATCACACATTTTCTTATACAACTCTTCAAAGTTTTAGTATTTATACCTTTCTTAATATGCTAAGAAAACTGGGTTTGACACTTTGAAATTTCAATATGAATAACCACCAGACTAAGAATGACATTGTTTTGATTGTTTTGGTTTGTACAATCCAAGTATATTCTTTAGTCACTTAGGAGGAAATGTGTTTCTGTGAAGATCCTTTCTCCACCATGCCTTTTCATTTCTCAACATTATCCTATAGATCTATGTTTTTGTGGCATAAGAGAGATTAAATAACTTTATCATGGTTAAATTGTGATGCCTTTTTAGACTCCCCACTATCAAGATGATGGAACATCATTAAAATTGGTCAATAACTTAATTTTAATGCTATATGCTCATCAAGGTTTGAACTTGGGTCATTAACATGGAAACATTCCTTTTCAACCTATAGACCACAACCCAATGGATATGAATTCACTTAAACTTCATACTTTAATGAAATTTCTTCTTAGAATGTGGAAGAAATACAATTTTTTGTATGATTTATTACAATATTGTTATGAAAGAATAATGTTTCTATCTCTTCGAGCATTCTATCTATTCATAGTTTAGTTTCATTGCCAAGTAACACTTTTTCACTTTAGGGACATGTTTCTCAGTGTGTTTGATTGACGAGGCTGCTTGAATGGAAGCATGCACTTTCTTATAAAACTCTTCAATGTTTCAGTTTCTAAACCTTTCTTAATATACTAAGAAAACTAGGGTTGACACTTTGTAATTTCAATATGAATAACCACCAGACCAAGAATGGCACTGGCTTGATGTAAATTTAAATATTGTCAATTGATTAACATAATGTTCTTGTGACACACACAATTGTTGCTTGTCATAGATTTGCATCTTGGTACATATATAATATGGATTGAGAGGAGTTTTTGCAATGTGATCCTCCAATTATGCCTCACACATGCTTCAAGAAGTCCAATGAAAGAAATAGAGGGAGCCCTAGTTTGACAGGGGATCCTATCTCATCAAGGACCCCTAGTTCAACATGGAGGCCTAGTCAGGCAGAGGAAACTAGTGAATCAAGGGAGTTCAGTCAAACAAGGTGATCCAATCACTCTAGAATACTGTCAAATTCATCTATATCTAGTCAGGCATCGCAAGAGAGAGCACACTATTTTGTAGGTGATGCAGTAGGTGTTTCATTGCATGATGTAGGTGTTTCATTGCATGATGGGTCAACATGATCCTTTGTTAGTGATGATTTAGGGGGAATTTTTAATCAGGTAAGTTTGAACAGACATTCCCCTCTGTCGGCCAATGTGCAACCCCAATCACATCAACAACGTATGGATGGAAAATTTATTTTATTTCTTTTATATAAATCAAGTGCACATGGACATGCTTTTGTGCATTGTCGTAACTATATGAAAATGTTTCTAAATGTGTAGAGGATTGGGCTAATGTTGGGGGCACTAATGAAGCACATGGTGAATATCAAGCACAGGGTGAGGGTGAAGGTGAACTAGAGGTGCATTTTGATCAAAATGCATATTATACCCTTATTACCACCTATCCATCAAACACTTACGAGGAGTCTCCTTGGGAAGCCACTATTGAAGAAATGACCCTTCAACACTACACATCCCACCATGTAAAGTTGAAGCATAATCTTGAGAAAATGGATTTCCCCATTGAGAGCAGACAAAGATTGGAGGTTGTTTTGCATTATTTTGGAAACTTCATTGATTTATATAAGAACCTTGGTCCAATGATCAATAATTTCATTGATTTGATGAGGAGACACGAGCAAGCAGTGATGGGCCCTGATAAATGGACCAAAATAGAGAAAATGGTCTCAAAAGAGCAAGGAAAATATTTTTTTAATTTTAAGGAAGGAACAAAGCGGCCGATGTTGAAGGTGAAATATTTCAAGCACCCTAAAATCACTATCCATCTTTATGATCGATTTTTGGTATCATATGGCATATTTCCATGGAATGACGAGGTGCCATATTATTTTGTGAGATTTATTCATGTGGATATTTTTTAGAATATGCACCCAAATTATACCAACCTACCATCCAAGTATTATGGTGTTGGTAAAGGTAGAACATATAATCATAGAGGTGAATTTCAAGATCCAACATTTCCTAGACCTCCATCACCGTTGGTATCTCGTCCACTAAGGGTGGTTGATTTACCTTCAAAGATGGAGGCCACTTCACATGTTGGGAAGGACGTGAGTGATGAAATAATATATAATTTAAATTCATCTCTTATTGGTATTGATGTTGGTTTGAACCAACATAGAGTGTGATCGAGTGTCTGTGAAATATTTGTTTATAATATAGATGATGAGATAGACTGCATGAGCCTCGAAGAGGTACAAGATTATGCAAAGTTTTTTCGCAGTGGTTGAAAAGACTTAATTGGGAATGAGAAATAGGGCATTGGATCAATATGTATTACAATCAAGTCAAATGTTTCATGCATTTGATGATAATTCTTTTGTTATTCGATCCACTTCATCACAACTTTTGAATTAACACAAAATGTTTATGTTCATTAATTTTAGTTCACTCGGATGTTAAATGATTCAAAATTAAATTTCGAACTAGGGTTAGTAGGCATGGGAKATTTTGTAGAGGTTGGGACTTCACATGTATAATTGCGTGTTTGAAACTTTTTTAGTTATGAAAACTGCAATGCCATTTCAAATTTTAATTTAAAAAYGAACTATGTTACAATTCAATTTTTTAAATCTCAAGGTGGTGGGGGTAGTCTCATGTCTTAAGGGAGTTTGGGTATGGGGAAACCCTCTTGCATATTGGGAGATGTTCTGGTTGGAATATTATGGGTATTGCATTTTTCAAAGTTTAAAATTATGATTTCAAGTGTCAATCATTTAATCTTAATTCATTAAATTATTTAAAAATGTCCTATATGTACTTACACACATATATAAATATGTATTATAGAGGAACCAAGAGGGAATTATCATGTCCCCATTTCTATATTCCCCTATTCGATGGTGGAAATGACTCCCATGGCTCTTAAGTAAAGAAAAAGGATGTCAAAAGGGGTTATTTAATGTCACTTACTTAGGAGATGTTATGTATTTAAAGTGACATTAAGAAAATAAAGTAACTTTAGATTATTAAGTTACTTAACCATTATTCAAGTGACTTTTAATATTAAAGTGAAAATTGGAGGGAAAATAAGGTTAGGGTTTGATTTAGTCAAAAAGGGGAAAGTTTCAGAAGTTATATCTGATTTAGTAAAAAAAGGGAAAGTTCTAGAAGGTAGGGAAGAAGGATAAAAGGAGGGATATATTTTCTTTTGGATATAATGATTTGATCTCTCATTTTGGAAGTGCTCTTGGAGCCATTGTTTCGTTAGGGTTTAGAAAAAACCTTCCACCATTGGTTTGGTTTTGATGGTGCAATATCTACCCTAGCTAGACAAGAGGGGAATCCATCTAGGACTTCCATTTGAGCCTAGAAAAGAGGGGAATCCATCCAATATTTCCATTGGATCTTAAGTTTGGATTTGGTTTTCAGTTAGAGATATACTGGCTTAGATGGGATATTGGTGAGGACCAAAGTATTTAGGAGGTTCGCGGAGTTTTTGACAGACAACTACGGTTTTTGTAGATCTGCTGTGGCATCCTTGCATGATGAGTACATGGTATCCCTAGAGGCCCCACTCGTTGTCCAGCCTTGTCATGTGAGGCACCATTGATTATCCAGTTTTTTCTCGCAAGGACATCTACAAGCTGTAGTTGTAGAGAAATTTAGACACAGGTTGAACCCTAATAGATGGTTTCTGCATGTGGGTACTCACCAAGAGGGACAACACCATCACTCTCAGGTTCATAGGATTTCATTTTGAGTGTTTTCTTGATGTATTGAAGCTTCAATAACAACCCTTAGTTTGTATGTCATATCTACATCTATATTGCTTATTATTAGTGATTTACTGTAGTTTCTACAACAACCATTAGACCTTATATTGTTGTTCAAACCATAATAAAGATGTTGTGGTTATCTCTTCTATTTTTTGTGTAAGGGGATGCATGCAATATGTTTTCCAAATTGTATATCTCTTAGTAAGAAGTTATAGCAACATTAAGGCAACCTATTTGACAAAATTACACAAAGAAAACAACAATTTGGATAGCTAACATATTATTCCAGCCTAGCCTAGTTGGGGACATTAAAATGGTATCCGAGATGATGATCTTGCTATCCTGTGTGTGCATTACATGTATGAGGGTTTATTAAGTGTTTGAAGAAATCCAATTACTACAAATTTATATCACCCATATTGAAGTTACTTAAGAAGGTTAATTCAGAACATTTGAATGCACTTTTTAGGTATATAGAGGCAAATAAATACATGCTTGACTACTGGAAGTATCTAACAATGGATGAAGATTTATGTGTAGCTTTATCCTTCAAAATATATTACAGTACACTCTCATACATGAAATCTAGCCCAAGGATTTGGATAAGGATTATTTAAAAGCACAGGGAAGGAGGTAAAGAAGGATGAGCATGAAGGATAGGTGGAGGAGCATGCATCTAGCCATGAGGAGGATGCGTGCAGAAAGGAAGATAAAACAATAGCCTATGATACATCATCAGAGATATACGGTGAGGTCGATGACACTAGTGTTTTAGATGGGTATACCTTTGACGAATCAACACAATATGAGGATGCAACAACTTATGATAACTATGATGAATTGTTCCAATCAACTCATGTTGTGGATCCAACATCTGTCACTATGCATGATGAATATGATGAAGGTAGTTCAAGCATGATAAAACCTACATTGGACGAGGATTCATCACCACATCTTATTAATTATGCCAATGATGAGGAGGACATGACTGTACCTCGACATGATGATGAAATTAAACAAAGACCCTTAACATGGAAAGAGTTAGAGGACCTATTATTGGTCAAGGAAGAGTAAATTGTACAAGTATTGATGAGGGAAGACATATGTGGATACATCACTCTAGGATATGGGTCCATTTGATATTAGTGGAGTGAATGATATAGTGACACATATAATATATAGGGTGATACATGATGATATAGTGGTATGAAGTAGTATACAACAATATACAATGGTGTACGATGGTGTACAATAGGGTTTTGGGACGTTTCCCCATGGGAGACCACCAGACAGGGATTTCAGACATATCATTGAGTTTGGTTCACCTAATATTGATGAGTGGATGAACAATCTTCATGGAGAGGAATAATACTTGGAGATTGATCTTCGATTGGGATATCACTAGAGTAGGGACAGAGAGAAAGATACCACATGATCGCTCTCAGATGTTACTTTGAGTCCTTGATCATACCATTGGCGTTGACCATCGCACATGACACTTTCCAATCTTGCAGGAAGTGGAAGTGGAATCTAGAGATACTTTATGATCCTAGCGGTATATTCAACATGACATGGAGGGTTCACATGAGTTAGTTGGGTGTGGAAAGCAATATTTTATCCATGTTAGAGTTCTTTTGTTTGGCCTATGTAGTTGGATCACAAGAGGAAATCTAGATTGTATTGGATCAGTTCACTGATATTTTAACTGACAGAGTGATGGATGGAATCATCCACTACGAAGGTCATGCACATGTACTCCCTACTTAGGGAGAGGCTTATGAGGTATACGCATGATTCACCTTTGGCAGGGTATTTTGAGTATTAGTATGAGTATGAGGCACCACAGGTGATAGGACTATTTTCCAGGGAGGTGTTTAGACTCAATGGATTACTTGAGTACATTGAAAGTGATCGATATAGCAGGTTTCCCAGTGTATTTTGGCAGGAGCCGAACATATTAGCAGGCACATAGTTGATTCCTAGTACTTGGTTTCCACTAGATGATGGAATACTAGGGACTTTGATAATTTTGACTCCAATGGTTATCAATATGGCACAATAACAACTAGTAGGTATTAGGAGTTGTGGAATTCCAATTTGGTCGTGGGATGCAAGAACTCATCTAAGTGATAGATTGATTCAAATGAGGATGATGATCAATAGAGCCATGGTAGTGATTGACCTGCTTTAATTTTGGGGTGTTAGTAGAGGGGAGGTCAAGACTCACTCTATATGGCAGGACAAACTTGAGTCTGGTCATATATTTGTATACTTCTACTTCACTTAGACACCTTCGTAGGGGAGGATTCATGAGGGTGGTTTCAATCCCTTCATAGAGATCATCTTGGGGTTCTAGGAGAGAAGGATGCAAAATAGGAGCATTGGTCTGATGATGATGATCAGATTGGTGCAACATCAACATGGTGGTACCTTTATGGGATTAGTTTGGGACCCTGGGATTACATTGTTTGAAAGTTTAACTATTATTAGAGAGGAGAGCACCAATTTTTACCTTTCGTATTTTACTTTTGGGAGGCGTAGGAGTGGTTTCTTAGAGGAGTGATATTCCGAAGAGTTAGCCGAGTTTATGTAGCTTATGATTTCCTGTTTTATCGAGAGCGGTTAGGTGGATTCTCGTATTAACAACTTATAGACCAGTACTATGAGTAGAAGGTGCTTCACATCATATAGGCTAGTTTGGGATCCTAACAACTTTACCATCTATGAGGTTCTTGTGTTTGCATGAAGCGACCTTGTGGATGATATGTTGGGTGATTTTCTGGATGATTCTTGGATGATTGCAGTAGGTTGGGGGTGCTGGAGTATTGGGGATTTTCCCTTTGATACTTGGAGACTAGGTGTCATGGATACCCTACCAGTTTGTGACCCCATAAACTTCTCTATGATGTATGATTTTAGAGTTGGTTTAGTTGACTTCACTAAGATACATTAGCTAGATATGATCCTCGATAGTGGGGATGATTCTTTGAGGCCTTACAACCTTGGGTGGCAGGGGTGGAGGATGTAGTCTAGGAAGGAGGGTCAGACACTTATGATCAGAGTGGCACAATGACAACATGACGAGTCCTTTATGGTGATAGCATGGGACCTTGGGATTTTATGGGTTGAAAATTTGGAAGTTGGTATAGATGGGAGAGAGAGTTGTTACTTTTAGGAGCCTATGGTACAATGGATCAGTTTCCTAGGTGGGATATTCTATGAAGAGTGTACTAAGTCTTCACAGTATCTAGTTTCTCTATTGATAGGTGGTATTTAGGGCCCCTCTAGTGTTAGCACATTGCAGGACAATATTATGGGTGGTAGGTGCTCCACATATTTCAGAAGGGTTTGGGACCTAGGGATCATCATTAGTTTTAGTCTGGTTCATTTTTTTATTCCTATGAGTATGATGGCATTGCTTGAGGACAAACAATATTTGGGAAGGGAGGATTTGTCATGTCCCCATTTCTGGATTCCCCTATTCGACAGTGGAAATGACTCCAATGTCTCTTCAGTAAAGAAAAAGGAAGTCAAAAGTGGCTATTTAATGTCACTTAGTTAGGAGATTTTATGTATTTAAAGTGAAATTAAGAAAAAAAAGTAACTTTAGATTAATAAGTTACTTAACCATTATTAAAGTGACTTTTAATCTTAAAGTGAAAATTGGAGGGAAAATAAGGTTAGGGTTTGATTTAGTCAAAAAGGGGAAATTTCTAGAAGGTAGGGAAGAAGGATAAACAAAGGGGTAACTTTTCACTTGCACATAATTATTTGATCTCTCATTTTGGAATTTCTCTTGGAGCCATTGTTTCATTAGGGTTTAGAAAAACCCTTCCACTATTGGTTTGGTTTCGGTGGTGCAATATCCACCCTATCTAGACAAGAGGGGAATCCATCCAGGATTTACATTGGAGCCTAAGCAAGAGGGGAATCCATCCAGGATTTCCATTGGAGCTTCAGTTGGGATTTGGTTTTCAGTTGGAGATATAATGGCTTGTGCAGGAGACTATCGTTTGCACTATTAATAAGAATGGTTGTTATATGTTGTTTGGTTGTAATGTTGGCAGCTTGGTTATATGTTGTTTGGTTGTGAATTGTTGGCAGCTTGTATTTTAGCCAGTTTGTATTGAACAAATATAATTCCAGCCAGAAGAGATTTATAGTTCCTTGCATGCAATTTATTTTAATTTCAACTTAGAACGATTCTATCACTTGTATATTTTCTAGGATGTTTATGTTTCATTGTTAATATTATCCCGTATTTTGAATGCCCGCGGATTTCGTATCTCATAAATATGTAGTGATGCTGGTATCCTAGCGGAGGATATCATTCCTGAGAGGACGACATAATGTTCTGTGAAAAGAGAGGGGAATTGACACCAAGACCAAGCTCCAATTAAAGGGACCTCCCAAGATTTGAGGGAGAGAACTATAGGAGTAAAAATCTCTCTCTATTCTAAGAGGTAGAATCAAGAATGACCTGGTTGAAGGATGCATCACCCTCCACAAAGGAGAGTGTGATTGACCAGAGATTTCACTGGCATGACTACTTCTTCAATTCTAGGCTGAAGAGGATGCACGATAACAGGTATAGGGGGCACTCTGCCCTCGGAGCACTGTGGGGGTTGGGAGAGATCACAAACGATCATTATTTCCTCAGTGTCAATCAAAGTGGAAGAAATAGGGTGGGGAAGTCCCAGCATATGCCTAGAATCAAGGCCCCTAGTGAGCCTCCCACTCTTCTGTATCCTGAGTAGCTGGAATATAAGTAGTAAGGGTCTCCTCTCATGTCCTGAAGGAATTCTAGGCTGTCCCACGCCTAGTTTCTCGATGTCTCAGAGCTCTACCACAAGGCTTCTGCATTATGCCTCATGATCGGCATAGGGTGGAGAGAGTCATCTCAAGGATGTAATGCAGAGGGTTGGAGATGTAGACATTGATATGGACTGAGGGTATCTGGTGGTCTCTGAAGACTATCAATCTTAATTTAGGGCATGTCATCAACATGACTGCAGGGCCCACTCCATCTCCAACAGAAGGTGATTAGAAGAGTTATGGAGGAGCTCCAAAGATAATCAAGCAAAGGACTGACTTGGAATGGTTGCAAAATTTGATACCAAGGTCCATGGAAACATTTGATTTGGAAACATTGTAGGACATAGAGTGGTCTTGTTTACCCAGCAAGTCTCTCATTCCTGAAGGTAGTATCTCCGCTGAATTAATCCAAAGAGGGTTTAAAAATATCATCACTAAAAGTCCAGAAGAGACAGGCAAGTGATAAGGACTATTCGTTGAGGCATAAGTTTCTTTGTGAAGCGGGGTTCCATGAAGAGGTAGTCCAACCATAAACTCCATTCTCCTATAGAAATACCTAGGGACATAATAAGGACCCTGGCTATGGGAAAAGGCTCATGAATTTATATGGTGGACAAAGGATGCTAAAAAGGGATGGGAAGGGCAGGGTGAATAAGCACCATTTGAGGTGTATTGGCTCTTGAAGGAGCATAGCTAGGATTGGATCCAGAAGAGGGGAGGTTCCAACCTCCAACAATGAGATTTGTTTGAGGGACATGACTCATATCGAATGAAGATGTAGGCATTGGGGCCATGGTTCCCCCATATCGAATGCTAGGATTCATATAGGTGGACTAGGGAGAGGATTGAAAAGGATAAGGCATATCAACAGGAAAATTACTAGAGACCCAAGGCATGGATTGAGCATTGTAATCGTGCATACCATTGTAAAAAGTAGAAGGGTTCGTCCCCATGATATGAGCAGGCATCATGGGGTGTGTAGAAGTGAATGAGGGAGAAAAGGAAACTCCACTATCCATGATACAAAAATCAAGAAAACTCCTAAGGTAAACTAGTAATCAAAGAGCACATCAAAATTCAAACGACCAATATGCACACAAATGGGGTAAAGTGGCTGAAAGTGGCCTCCCTCCCTAAAGAAGGTAGGTCTCACCCAATAGGGGCCTCAAAATACCTTCTAAATATTGGAGGTAACATAATCAGTTATAAGGGCCCTCGTGGGATTAACAACTAGTTGGTCAGACCCCCCTGGAGAGGTAATCCTCCATAAAGGTTGTGTGTTGTCTGACCCTTATCTAACCCAGGGTACTTGTAGAATAACCCCTGCAAGTAACCTATGTGGCACCTAAGTCAAGAAACTAATAAACCAATGTATAACCAATACACATGTGAGCAGTCGCAAGTCAGGTCCACCATATGGGTAGGGTAGCAAAGCCCGAAACCTTGAAAGTACCACCTCTCACAGAGGTAAAGGCACTAGCAAGATCCCCATATACGAATAGATCCCCAGAAATATCTCTGACGCTAAGAAGGTATCTGGGGGATATCCCTTCAACCAACCTCGTGTGACCTTGTGATTAACTCCGGTGTGAGCGGAGCCTCCTGATATTACCAATTATACAATGGATTTCTCCACTCCCTTTCTCAGACACATATGTTGATTTAATTTACTTGGAGAAGTTTACTCACAAAATCCTATTCCAAGGAACTAAATCCTAAGCTAGTTTGTGCACCCTAGAAAATAAAATCGTGACTAATCAATTTTAAATTATAGCGTTAATTTTAGTGGCCGTGATTACTCAAAAAGGTATGGTAGTGAAACTCATGATGTTATGACTCAACAAGAAAAGTAAATATGAATATAATGCAAAGTCCTAACTTCAATTTTCAATGAATGATATGCTTCTAAAAACAAATGGAATTTTCAATTTCAACTCTGCAATTCTGAAGTAAAAAAGCAATCTTTCATTACATGCACTAAGATAATGACAAAAGACTCAAAAGATAAAAAAATGCCAAGCAATGAAAAATGCCTAATATTTTTGTATTTTCAATGTAACAAAAATGAAAATGCATGGATTGAAAAACAACTTGATATATAAACTCTACTATGTATAGAAAGAGACAACTCAAGCAGGATACCAAGAAGAAAGGCATCCAACCCAATGTACAAGGACAATTAAAATGAAAAGGTGATGATAAGGAATCTGCCCAAAAATTCAACCAAAGATAGGTTTCCTGTCATCCCACAAGCACTTAACAGGCACTACAGAGACCCAAGAAGACTCAACAAACATCAAATCCCACCCAACAACCACCAGACCCAAAAAACAAGCAAGGAAAGCTGATGTACATGAATTTTCAAGGGAACAAAGTGTATGTACGCTGCTTGCAGAGGGACAACCTGTGTATATACGCGGATGTCAAGCCAAAAAGAGCGTATATGTTTCAAAAAACAAGGCCAGGCAAGGGAGAAGATGAAAACGTAGACCCAGAGTGAACGGAGGCTGTCAAGCAATGATAAGACAATAAAMACAATAGGAACGAGAGTAATATAAGGATAAAAGTACTCCAAACCCTAAGAAAGAAGATTCATTCCCCAATATGGTCGCCAATTCTGTTACGAGGAAAATCTCTATATGTCTAGGGTAAACCACAATAGACGAAAATGACTACAGAAATCAACTCTCTTCTCAAGTATGCTATGTAAACAAATATGCTAGAAAGACAAGATAAAAGGCCTACCTCATCCAAACTTTCGATGGAGTCCACCGTTGAGCACTCGACCCAAAGTGATATACCAAGAAAAGCAAGAATATGGTGATATTATATGATGTTAGCACATTTAATATAATTCAAATATTTTCAAGATATCAATTGGACGGGAAAAGAGTATTTCTATTAATATATGATCAACATAAGTTACAGACTTCCGTGCCGGCACGGTTCAAAACCGAGAAACTAAGTTACTTCTAGCTGGGCCTCCACCACTTCAATCCTCCACCAAAGAAAATCTCATAAAAGAGAAGAAATGAAGTTCTCAATCAATAAGGGAAGATCTTGGGGGATGAACATTGTGTTCAGACTTAAAGGACAAAGGGATGTAGACTCAATATGAAGTAAATAATTTCTCTAGAGTAAATTGTCTCTCAAAGTTGAATTCTTTCTCCTTTTTCCATAGCTCATAATTGGCCCATTTATAGACTTCAAATGGAACTGAAGGACCGAATCAGAACGTTTCCATTATATGGAAGGCCAAGGAAAACAGATCTCCTATCATGACATGAAAACCCGACATTAATTTTCATTTTTTGGCACAAATCCCGATGTACATGGGTTGTAGTGGTGCAGTCCGCGTATACACATGTTGTATAGTAGGTAAGATGCATACATGTGGAAAATATGTATTTTTAGCTATGGATTTTACAAACATGGATGATAAGTTTGCATAGGGAAATGGAAAAAGGAATTCTGTGCAAGATTGCATAGGATGAGGCAAATCTTTCTATAACAATGAGTTACAATTATTTACTTCTAAACATGATGACACATTTTCTATTTAAATGTACATTTGAAAATTTTACATGTGTTATGATGTGTTATATATTAATAAGTTAAGATGTCTTATTCTGTTTTTTCCTCTCTACATTTTGTCATTTAAGATACATATGCTAATAATTGGTTGAATACCTACTTAATTATATTATGATGTGCAAAGGTTTGATAGCATTGAGGCCTATGTTGGCTGTATAAATTATCATACATTATCACATGATTTTATTCTTGAATCCTTAAGGAGACAAAAACCCAAATTATGCTGTATGATGGAAAACATCTTGATAATGTATAAGAGTTCTACAATTCAAGTGCCTACTATTTTTATGATCATTTGGTACCACTTTTCATTATAAATAACAATGTTTATGTTGAAGATTCCCATGCTTCTAATTTTTCCCTACATCCTTCTCTTGATCTAGGTTATTCCATATGATCATTGGTACCTTCATTCAAGCATTAATCTATGCTCTAGAAAAATCCCTAGTCCACTCTTTCAATAGAGCTTGTTGCTTGTAATAATATGTGAAACTGATCAATTTTTTTGTCTTAAAGTGAATTATAGTGCATTATATGTGATTATTGGTGGTAGGTGAGTTCTCCCCCTACTTATTACTAGTGACTTTCACAACTATTACTTGTAAACCCTTTGCATGGGATTTTCCTACTTAGAATATTTTTTATCTACTAGGATATGATATGTTAGGTAATCCTATTGATATACTACCATATTTTTGTGATATCATCCCTACTAGTTTTTCTATTTTATTTCCTTGTCACATATATCTTTTAATTGGGTCATCCATTATCAGGTTTCTATGGGATCCTTCTAGCTCTCAAAGTGTCAAAATCATCCCCTTGTATTGTCTAGACATGCACTATCAATCTAGTTTGTAAAATATACCTTGTCCATTATAAACCTTTTTATGTCCTCGATGGCTTCTTTAAACTTCAAAATTTGATGATGATCCCAAACTTTAGAAATCGTTTTTAACTAGGTATCATTCCACATGCTTATGCATCGATGGATTTTGATAGAAAAAAATATTGATTTGTGTTCTGTAAAGAGCCTTCCATATGACTAATAGTTATTCCTTAAACTTATGATTACTACCAATGATGACCTTAATGTCCAATTTGATCCCATGACTATGCCCTTCCATAAAATCACGATTCATTGATAATTTGAGTATAATTCTTTCGTTTCCTATCTCTAATGGATTCTTATAGGATTATTTCCTATGGTGATCCCATTAATAACTAGATGACCATGACCTATTTATATCAAAGTCACTTTGAACAAGAGTTCACCTTTAAGAAGGCTAGTATCTCAATTCTTTGGTGACTACTCTCTCTTATACACATTGATGATTTGGATTCATTATTGATCCTTGTCTATCCCTGATAGGTTTTCCACATTTTCAATCAACAATTCAATTATGTGATTTCATTGGCTAAAAGGAATATAATTGACTTCATAGATGACTTTAGGGGGTAAATTTTTCCAATGGGCTAATTTTCCATGTTTTTTTTTTTTTTCCAAAAAACGATGCAATAATTTCCATTTTTTCTAAAACCTATTCGCCCAAATTTCATAGAATAAAATTATTTTAAATTAAAAATCACCAAATTTTTATAGAAATTATATAAAATCCTTAGAAATTTGAAGAGTTTTACAAAACTATCACCAAACATTTTACATTTTTCATATTAAGGACTAGTAATATTAGCCCATGTTTCTACATTTTAATATAAATTTCCATCCTTAAAATTATCCCTCATTGACTTGATTTTCTTACCTTAATAGTTTCCACTTGACCCCCATTGTGATATATCTTGTTGTATGGTGTTGGCACCCTATTTTCTCTGCACAATATCGAGTCCAAATTTCATTGTCTACATATTTATCACGACATCAACCTTAGCTATGTTTTTTTAATCAAAGAACCTCTTCAATATATAACTAATTAACTACAATGTTTAGGGTATCCCTTCCAATGATTACAACATGAATAATCCATTGTCATATAATTTATTTATTTTGTAAGGCCCCAAATATACATAGGTTAATTTTTCAACCTTGTCCTTCTTTTGACTATCATACAAGAGGATCAACTAAGCTTATTGAAAGTCATGCTTCTAAAACTTTTTTTCATGGTAACTCTTCAATGTACTTTTGGTAATTTCTTACTAAAAGGTGGATAATAGTCAATGGTCAATTATATGTTCAAGCTACTTCAATCAATACTTAATGGACTACTTAGTCTACAACCTCTCATGAACTACTATGCATATAGACAGTAACAAGTGCTTAGTTGGAATACTTGTTTATTTGTAAGAAGTCAATCAGAAAGTTGTTTTCCTTGATCACTTTTTACACCATGTCTAATATTCCCAAAGTGTAGCATATAATCAATCGATCTAGTTGGATTTGTTTAAATCACAAAATTTTGTAAGTATATATACCAAAAAATTATTGGTGCTTTTCATCTGGAAATGCATAACATTGAAAATATCCATCAAGTTGTTTGCGGTATTTGTAGAAAAATGAGTACCTTTATTAAAAGTGTTGTATATCAAATATTTGAATCTTCATATTACATCTTCAAACAACATTCAAAATGTTTGAATAGGTTGTTTCTCTAACTTCCCTAGTTCCTTCTCGCTTTGTGAACATATTTGTGGCCACAATAAAACACTGGGATTGTGTCCTCTTGGAGGGTAAAATGGGTTCAAGATAAGATATTCCTTAATGTTTAATTTTCTAATTTAGAGGAGTTGAGAGAATCTCATTATAGTTCCTAATCTTTGGTTTTGTATTATAATTCATGGCTTATTCTACATTTCACATGGCCTAAATTTAAATTGTTTTTGTTACCATGGAAGAATTAGTGCAAATTCACAATTCAAAGAAGCCTTGATGACCTAGAATCTAAGGATGACACCAGTATTATTAACAAAGATGAATATTTTTTCACTTCTTTGGAGGCATAGGTCCAAGGTATGTGATTAAAGGTCACATTGCATTTTTCTAAAATCATATATTAGATATATGTGCTCAACAAATATAATGCATATATGTTTCATGGTTGTTAGAATATATGTTGTTTCATGTATTTTATATTGTTCTTTACACCTAAGTAAATAGAACCAATATGGGACCATTAAATCATCAACACACAAACTCTGTCTTGTTTTATTACAATTCTATCAAATCAAGAATGAAAATTGTTATCATCCCAAAGAGAGTAACAAAATCATTTTTCTTTTCCATTACACAAATCATGTAATATATCATTTACACATTTACTATAGTTGTCCATTGATGCCAATGTCAAGTCAAAACATGAACTATATCATTTCCACATTTATCACAGTTGTCCATTGATGCCCATGTCAAGTCAAAACATGATAGACTAAATGAATTGAAACTACCATTATGTCTTATCAATATTAAAAAAAGCGAAACAAAATAATAACATCCAATTCATCATATATATATATATATATTCTCAAGATTACCATGTCTTCTCCCAAAATTTCAATTCTTTTAAGTACCCAAGAATAACTATATGGTAAACCCCATGGCCATACCAAATCGATTAAGACTCCTATGGTAAAGGATAGTCATAACACCACCGGAATATAAAAAAATACTCAACTCAAGTGTCACAAAGCAATAATTTACCCAATAATATCATGATACAATATTAATAAGCATGTCGTAAATTCAAAAATATACAACAAATTGTAAATTATTCCTTTACAATTAGAACCTATTCATTATAATAGTGATCAACATCAATGACATCACTCAATTATTATAAGAAGCTATGATAATGCATGGTAAGGTCATAACTCGATCTTCTTCAAATATGATAATCTAAATAATCACAGGTTGATTGACCAACCATTTCATAGATGTTAAATATGACAAGTTTTTTTTTCTTCCTCTAACATGATTTATATCACAATTTTCAAATATACTTTATTCATTTCACTTTTGACCTCATAAATTCTACACAAGGTTGACTAAATGTCTTTTACTATTCTTTTTAAAGGATTTAATAAAGATTAATATCACATATTGATCATTAAAATTATCATTGCTATAACATTATGCTTATTTAGATATTTATCAATTATATATTTCGATCTAGTCCTTTTCATAATGATCTAAAGCTTAGCCTCCTTAATTAGAAGCTTAGCCTCATCTCGATCTTCCAAATATTAAACACTTTGCCATCAAATTTCTATAAATTCCATTCAAACTATGAATTACTCCTACTTGTGGATCACGGGCTCCTTAAATATTTGTAGGTTCATTGTTATTACTCATCTTTTACTTCAACTATCAAATCCAATACACTAAAAGATAAATGGCAATACGATTTTTCAATTGGATCCAAGAGATGACATTTTGTTTTAAAAAATGTCAAGCTGATGTTTCCCAGTGTTTCTTTCCTAATGATACACTATTAACCACTAAAAATAGGGGGAAATGTAGTGGAAAATAAACCAGAAAATGAAAAATAAATAAATATTACATTTGTTTTTTGAACATATTCCAAATTTTCTGAATTTTACTTCACCTTTTGAAGGTTACTAAGTCCTATATTTTAATGGATACCAATTAAGGAAAATGAACCAAAAAAAAGGAAAAAAGAAAGAATATTACAATTTGTTTTTGAACATATTCCAAATTTTCTGAATTTTACTTCACCTTTTGAAGGCTACTAAGTCCTATATTTTAATGGATACCAATTTTATTGGCATGTGAGAAACATTAGAGAGCATAGAGCTATATCAAGCCAAGAAAGCATAATAGTTTGGCCTTCATGAAGGCAGAAGATCTAGTCTAATTCCATTGATATTTTTGAAAGCATAATAGTTTGGCATCCATGAAGGAAGAAGATCTAATCTACTTCCATTGAAATTTTTTCCTTATCTCTTAGAATAAAAATAGTTATACAAAAAGGCTTCCAAAGGAACAAAATGTGTATCCATAGGAATATAATGTGTGTAAGGTTGGAATATGCAAAGAATTCTATGGAGTTGTTGAATTGTGTCAATGACCTCCACAAGGTGTTAGCATGACTAATATTTATCATGTATAATTGGAAATATTGAAATACATGTTAATGATTAAAATCATAACCCAAACAACACAAGTATAAAATTTATAGTTCCTAATAGCTACATATAATCTAATACACGGATAAAGTGCATGGATTCAATAAAAACATACTCTATATTAACCCTAAAAACTACATATAATTTGATCTTGTGATTGCTAAGTTGGTTGTATTGATATTATATTTATAAACCTTGTTGTAGAATCCATAGTTGCACTTCTTCATGCCTTGATTTCTTCAATTGTTGGAAAAGTGTCACAAATAGTTTGAGTAGCATGGGCATATAAGATGTTCTTTATTCTACTACAATCGAATCAGTCCTATAAACACTATAAACAACTAAAATATTGCACTAGATCCCAGATTCAATACAAATGACATGGTACAATAATGATATAAAAAAACCGTTTAATATTGCACTAGATCCCAATTTCAATACAAATGACATGGTGCAATAATGATTTCTTGCAATTTCTAAAAGTAATACAAAAATATAAAGGCTTTTAGTTCCATCACCTAGTGCACTTTTCTCAGAGACTGCACCTTGCCTTTGTGGGCCTTACAAAGATTACACCATTTCTTCTCCAATTCTAAGTTACAAAGATTACAACATACCTTCTAACATCTATTAAATCCAACCCCCCAAACATTGTAGGCCATGATTTCATTGTACCATGATTTGGAATATAAACTAAGAGATATATGTGACATGAAAATATGTTTGAGATCTCCATTTATAACTCAAAATCACTGCATACAAGTGCATTCAAAATTGGAACCAACATATTAGATGTAAGACATATATGTACTATTTATTTATTCAGGGAAAGATCGAAAAATCCAAATAATGTTATCTCATCGCTTAAGGGGTTCGAAGGACATATGGGGACATGGATATTTTATAATTGACAACCAATTGAGATCTAGTTTTATGTGCAAACTTGTTTATAGTACAACAATTCATCAAAAATCACCTAATTCGAATGGACCACAAAAGTGAACCAAACAAGATGGAATCCTACATTTCCATATAAATGTGCTTGATGCAATTTTTTTTTTTGGAATGTTGTTTACAAACATTGTAATGGTATGCCATGTTCAATTATTTGTTCATGATTGGCTTTTGTCATTTTCCATTTTCTAACTTTGATGTTTTTCTTTGATTGAAGATATATTAACTATATGCACGTTGCGCATACCAAATGACTATATTTATATCTTATGACATCCGAATGATAGTATTGGAAGTGAACATGACTTTCGGTTTGATGGGTTTCTTGAAAAAATATCATTTCAATATGATGGATCCTATTTCATATATAAAATCGTCATCATTTTTTTTTTTAAATAAGTGTGTATAGATTACCTTTCAAGATAAAAAATTACAATAGCATCATGAGTATCAAGGGAGCGTGAGATGAATTTCCCCTGAGGGAAACCAATTCAGCCTGTTTCTAAAAACTGGAAAAAAACCCAGTATTTAAACAGACTGAACAGAATCGCCCCGTGGGGAAACTGATTCGTTCAGACCTATCTGATGTTCTAGAAAATCTAAGACTGACTTTTGACAAGAAAAAATAAAACATTGTTCTAGACACTGCATTCGTCCCAAAAGGACACTAATAGAAACGTAAATGATAAAAAACAATAACCATGGAGTCTAACACTTGTGCATATGTCATCGCTCATGCATTCGATCTATCACTTTTTTACAAGTTGTCCGTTGTTGGTACCTGGATAGCCGGAGCCATGATCACTACTGAGATCGCTGGTGCACTGTCGCCTGTTCTAGGGAGTGTTGAGGGCCATGCATAGTGGAGAGAATTTGAAGAATTTGTTCCCCTCTCTTATTGAGAAGTTCCAAGCAGAAGCGCAGGTCATCCACATCCTTGCGGAATGTGAACACCAAATCATGAAATATCGCCATTGCATCTCAAAATATTACACATGAGGCACAATCCAAGTGGGAGTGTTGCTGGATCGATGGTTCTTCCAAGTGGGTGGAGGTGTCTTCCAGAGGAGCTTGAACCGAGGGTGGTTGCGGGGGGGCAGAGGGTGGTGGCACAAGAACATAATGCTTGGGTGAATTCACTGGGTCGACCAAGGATGGTTGTGAGGAGAAGGCTAGGTCTAGTAATGGGCCAGGAGAAAATCCCAAGAAATTTCCCTGAATATCGAACCACTCCACTCGACAAGCACATGGCGAGGACAATGGTGGAAGATCACTCTGGCTTTGTGAGGACTGGCTAGAGGAAGAAGGCGAGGGGCTGTGCAACGGTGCAGGGGTATGTGGAGGTTGGAAGGCCATGCTAGCTCTATTTTGGTACTAGACAAAGCCTCTCTTTGACTTCCCATAAAGTTGAGGCATGACTGGGGCAGAGAGAAGAAGTGCACGTGCGGAGAGAAGGAAGACATAGCAGGTGAATACCAAGGAGAAATGCGGACATGATGTTTTATCTACAGGGAAATAAGAGACATGTTGATCCAGTAAAGGAGAGACACCATTAAATGGAACTAGAGTGGAAATACGCACACATGTAGAGGTGACTTCCATAAATGTTCCTCTATTGATTAGACGAAGAAGGAGAGGATGGCGCCCTTGAGCAATTAATGGAGGGCGGGATGAAGTGAAGGTGAATTTTAATCATCATGAGGGTAAGAGGGATGGTGCATGTGTCGGTCACGTGGTTGGTGAAGCGCTGACAGGTGTCGTCCTCTCCCTTTAACACCTAGTCTCTGCTAACACCCCATACAGGGGGCCATCTATACTGAGAGCTCGAGAAATGAAATTCTGGAGGATAGGATGATTGTTGTGGGTAGAGGTTATGCATAGAAGATATGGTCCCTCTCAGACCACTCCTATATTGGCTAAATCTTCTGCAATTTGATTTGATTTCCTTTGAATATGAAAAGGGATAAGAGATAAGTGAGGCTGAGTGAGTGTTGCAATGGTCCTGAGTCCCGTGGAAAGTCACCAATAGGGAGATATTTTGTCCGGGTCCAATCCATTGAGAGGTTGAGAATTATTTGAGAGTCCCCCTCCACAATCAGTTGATGGTAACCCTAATCTTGAGCGAGATGTAGACCTTTTATGAGACCCATGATCTGTGCTACAATATTGGTATTATGACCAAGGTTTCCAACAGAGATGAGTAGGATGTTCCTCTAGCTATTGTGGAAGACCACTCCAAAACCAGTTGCACCTGGGTTGACTTTGGAGGTTCCATCAAAGTTTAATTTGATAAATCCTGAAGGTGGAGGAGACTAGTGAGAAGGGATTCCTTTGGTATGGGAGAACTGGGGGTTCTTGTTAAGAGAGGGATTGAAGGTGAAGTTCCAATTGTCCAAGATGCTCTATTCATGTGGAGGGCATTTCAAGTCCTCGTCTTTCCAAGGTTGCAAATGGATTGTTTCTCTAATGTTATTATGAATTTGATTCCAAATAGTTTTCTAATCTTGATGAGTTGTAAGGAAGATATGCCTATTCCTCTCTTTCAAAAGTTGCTAAAGGATAAACCCGAGAATTAGCTTCCAAATGCGGTTGAGGATGGGAGAGTGGAAAGTTGAGTCCCTCCAATCTTCGATGGTTTCCCCAAGGCCTTTGCGATTGCAATCCGTCATATGAATGACTATGGTGCATTGATCCCAAACTTGAGAGATATAGAAGAAGAGGTTTAGAAAATTATATTTGGATTCCGAATCCCCTTGGTAAAGAGGGCATATGGAAGGCCCTATGAAGCCTCACTTCATGAGATTATCCCAGGTAAGGATATTTTTATGAGAAACAAGCCAAAGGAAGTTAATTATTTTGGGCCAGTGCTTAGTTGTCCAAATTTTCATCCAGATATTATCCTGTGGGATGGGGTGGGAAGCTTCTTTGATGTTATAGGATTCTTGGATATTAAATATGCCCCGCGAGGAGTGCACCCATATTAATATTTCCTCTCCCTCAAGGATTTGAATTTTTCTAGATGTGGTTATATCATACCAGGGTTGGAGATCCACGTGCTTTGAAATGTGGAGATCCCTCCTAGAGGATTTCCATCATTTCCAGGTGGCATCAGGGGGATTCAATTGCCAATAGTCTGCTACTATGAGATTTCCCACTTGGGTAGCGGTGGTGAGGAAAGTTTCAACCAGAGTATCATGCACCATAACGAGCCATTTCTACCATGAGTTGTTCTAGAATGAGGTTTTTCTTCCATTACGAACTTCCCAGAAGGTGTGATTAGCAACCAAAATATGGTTCTTCTTGGTATAATTCCAGATTAAGGATCCCAAATTATTATCATCCCATTTGATTAGATGCTTTTCTGCAATGTTGGGCACATATTTCTTCCTCCATAGTTTGGCCTAGAGATCTTGGGGGCGTTTGAGACAACTCCACCAAATTTTAGCACTAAGAATTTCTTTTATATTAGCATGGTCCCTTAGCCTGATGCCTCTCTGTGATTTTGGTTTGCAAATATTTTCCCAGCTGATCAAAGCCACTGTTTTCCCTGTCTTTACCCCAGACTGCCATAGAAAATTTCTTTGCAAGGTTTTTATGGAATTTAGTATGAATCTAGGATCGACCAAGGCCGAGAAAGAGTAGATTGGAAAGGATTGCAAGATGGATTTAAGGAGGATAAGACGAATGGGAAGGTTGAGCGAGCGAAACGTCCAAGAGGAAAGTCTAAAAAATCGTCATCATTATAATCCTCCAATAACTTCATCTTTCTTTTTGTGCACCACATGATCAAATAATATTTAACATTTTCATAATTGTCTACAAGTGCAACCGCAACAAATAAATCTCCTACAAATAAGGCCCCGTGTGCCAACAAGCAAATCGTTAGATCAACATGCACAATTTTTTCCTACAAATTATAATATGTATTTAGTGTACATCTATGTACCTTTTAAACATAAAAAATGTTTTTGAAAAATTGTAACATTTTACCTTCTCTAACAAGATAAAAAACTCTATCACCATCAGTTGACACTGTAGTGTCATTTGATTCCATCTCCTATGATCTTGCAAGTGACATTTTCTCCTTTGTATTAATTTCTGTATGTTTCCAAGCTTTAATATATCTTCCAATTTCATTTTCACAAATCTCATCGGATTCTGTGTCCTCTAGGCAAATTGAACAAAAACAAGATGCATTCCTTTTATCATACGCATATAAATTTTGGTAGGTTTTTTTTTTAATTGAATGCAATTTTCAAGTCCCATGTATTGTACTGACTTCATATGGGATCAATATATCTACATCTTGGATTCCAATATGCCAAAAAAACATGCATGGTTCAAAAATAATTTATTAAAAGTAAATGAATGTCAATATATATGTTAACTTGACAAATTATTGATATTCAACTTTTATGTGTACAACATATATACACACACCTCAACACATACCTTGAGGAATTATGCTCGCGGCATAGATATGCTTGGCACCATTGAAAAACTTGATCAACAAATACAACTTGATTGAAAAAATGGTTCATATGATACCTTCGAAGTGCTTGTTTTACACATGCCTCTGCACCGTCATGCTCTCCTTTCCCATGACCAGTATTGAAGAAATTCCAACAATGTTTAATGTTTGATTTCTTATGAAGATGACACAAACAATAGAATGATCGTGAATATTTGAATTAACCTACATATCCATCTAACCATATCCAATGTTGATCGTGTTCGATCCCACAGGATTTCAAGGAATCATATTTTTTATCAAAACAATGTTATACATAATGAGTATTGTGTGTACGATCTTCACTTATATAAAAGTGATATTCTTTAATGACATGCCGATTCTCATTGGTGCTTTCTATGTTATCAACACTTTGTTGAGCATGTCTATATAGAATGTGGACAAGTATAGAGACTTGATCGGAAGGATACTATTCACTTTGTATTTATTTTTGTGCGTTGAATGTATAATTCTCTACAAAATCAACTACTGACAAAATCATCCCAGGTTGAAAAAATTTAAGGGATTGTTTGAATTGTAGGTCTTTCCATTGAGCTCTATATGAATGCCTAATGTATTTATAAATTTCGTTTTAAAACTTCTTCAAAAAATATATCACAGAGATCTTATACTCTTGCAAATTAATCCTTTTGGAAATAGTATTTGAATAATTTGGAGCAGTAACATTGATATATTCATCTCTTCCAATTCACTATTATATTGGACAATGATTGATCATTCATATCAATATGATACTTGGAGTGAAATAAAGCTAGATTTCCAGAGTAATCACATTTCTTTCCACCAACACATTTTTTTGGTAAAATAATTTATCACCTTCTCTTTCACATAGAATTTGGGATATAAAGACAGAAATTGTGGAAGGAAGAGGTGAACTTATCTAAAATGTTTTACCAAAAACAAGAAAAGTGTCGTAATATAACTCAAATTCCACATGATAATGACAACAACGAGTGTCATGAGCATTGATGGATTTAACATACCATGGTTTTTGTTGCACAAATGCATTGATGGACATTTTAACTTGACTACGCTTCACTTTGAACTTATTGAACAATTCTATTTGTGTAATTTCCAATGTATGTTTTTCTTGAGATTCGTATATATTTCGTGTTAGTCTTCATCGCAACACATCCCTTACATTTGGTAAATCATGGGAATTTTCCAACCAAAATTCATGGGCCATAGTTTTATCATTTTCAGCAAGTCTATCTTTGTAAGTTTGTCTACAAATAAATATCAAACAAGTAAGTTCATCATTTGCATGTATTTGCAATCATAATTTTTTTTATGTTTGTATAGTGTTTTTATAGAGGTTACCATCGCCTTTTCCATATGTTGTGTCAAACGGTCTTTTAGATTGCTAGATGAGACACTTGTTGTTTGTATTATTCTACGTGCAACACTGACATATTTTTTTCTATATTTTCCAAAATGTTTTAATGCACCTGATATATTTTCAATGACAATCTATTTCAGCTTTCTATCTTTTGTTGTTTTTTTAAATACCCAATAATGATGTAGCTTCTTTTAACTTTTTTGACCTTATCAGATCTCTCAAAATTTGAGCTTATGTTGTTGTTGATTCATTTTTGAAAAAAATATTATAAATCGTTTCAACACGATATTATATAACATGGTTAAGTTTTTTCCCCCAAATTTGTCAATATCAACATTTTTTAACAATTCATCATCAATGTTGATATCACCTGCATAAATTTCAATTTAATTTAAAAATATATATTAAATCTATTCACTTTAAAAACACTTGAAATTAACATATACATCCAATTTTCTAAGTTGTAAACATAAAAATTTCAAATACATGTTGTATATATACAAATTTAAATTAGATATTAAAAAACTAAACGAGTAATCATAAATTAATTAAAATCTACAAGTGTTGAGATCTCTCTCTCTCTCTCTCTCTATATATATATATATGGACTTCCTCTTCATTTTCAGCTTTTGAATTCTAAACATTATCTATAATATGTATGCATACCTGGTTTGATTTCTTCTTGTTGAACATCAAGATGCAAATCTCTAATTACATTATCATCACTTGTTCCTTCAATATTCACACGTTGTTGTTTATTTCTTCTATAATACTCTTTCAATTGTTCTATACGATGAGTATCATCCCGAGTGCAATCATACTTTCTCTTTCACTCCCTTTTGTTGCCCATGGTTATTCAATCTATAAAGATTTAAAAAAAATCATATCTTAAAAAACTTGGAAAACATTGCTTAATAAACCAAGTTGCTTTAAAAGAATTTTTGGATAAAAAATTGATGTTAAACAAAAGTTTAAAATTTTTTTATTTTGAAAAATATTGCTTGAGAAAAACTTCATTATGAAAAAAATTATTCTAAAAAAATATAGACTTTGAAAGGAATTTTTTAAGAAAACTTACCTTCAAAAAAAATCTCTTTGATATAGGAAGAAAATGCTTATGAAAACCTCCACTTACAAAAAAATTGTTGAAGAAAATATTCAATTTAGAAAATGTTTCCCCAAAAAGGGAAAATGTTGCTCCAAAATGTGAAAAATAAAAAAAATGTTTCCCAAGAAAGAAAACATAGAAAAAGTGCAGAGTGAGTGTGTGCACAAATGTGATAATAAGATTTCAGTCAAAAGAATTTATATGTTTCCATGTCGAAGTGTTGTGTCCCCCTATTTTTTTTGGTCGTCGGATGTTTATGTTTTTCACTTTTCGACCGAAAGTTAGTGTTTTTCGGTCAGAAGTTAGTTTTTCTGTTAATAATAACTTTCGGCCCAAAAAAAACTAACTTTTGGTCGAACTATTAGTTCGACTGAAAACCTGTAACTATGACACTTTTGAAAAAAGTATGTGTTCACTTCAACGTACTCCAAGTTGGGAAGGAGCAAAATCCTTAAAATACAACGAGTCTGGTTTCAGAACTATTACCAACATTTTCATAATTGAATCTACTTTCATTTGATATAATTTGTATTCAATTTAATTGTTTTTTTGGTAATTTTAGTTAATTTTATAAAAACACGTCTACATATTACTTTTAGAATACATAATGATTCAATAAAATATATACAATAACACATAGTCTAACATTATGGAACCTTTCAGTGTCCTCTTCAAAAGGGTATTTTTGGATTTTACTTTTAAATAAAAATTAAGGCGAATACATGGTGTCGAACTACACATGATTAAAATCTACAACTTTTTCATTTTGGTCAAATTCAAAAAATTGTAACTTAATTATAATATTCATCCGTTGTCTTCAAAACTATAGTCATATTTTATTAGAGTTTGTTTGGATTGTTGCAACATATTTCATTTTTCATAATTATTTTTTAATAATGAGTAAATTGACGCTGATAAACATAACTCATTATTAGTGCCTTCATTTTTAAGGAACATACTGTCAAACAACTACTAAATTGACATATCAAATGTCAATTAAAAAATTTCAAAAAATAATCAATAGAAATCTAAAAAAATTCATGATAAATTTTGTTTTTATTTTAAAACAAAATTTTAAATAAAAAAAATACTTTTGTTTACCAAAAGTTGAAAAAATTCTAAAAATATATTTTATTTTCTCAAAAAACAAAGAAAATAGACACCCGCATTCATGATTCTACCCAATATAAAATTAAACATTTTTTAGCATGATTTATCTATCTAACATACACATATTTTTTGTCATCATCATATAAAAAACATGTATAGTAAAGCATTAAAATAACATCAACATATCATCATATACACACATCACATCATCAAGTTATACCATAGTGAAATATCAAAATGTGTGTGTGTGTGTGTGTACACAATTTCAAAATGAGGTATATCACTATAAATGGGTCAGCCCTTACTACAAACAAGCTCACATGTCATATACAAAATGGGGAATTTCCCCTATACATCAATCATATACAAAATTTGGGCCTCACCTATATACATCTGAAACTATAAAAAGTGGGCCCTACCCATATGCACAATACACACACCACTAAGGTGTCCCAAGCTAGGGGCACTCTACCAACTGAATTCTTCATTTGTCCAATTGCAGTCACACATACCACCACCACCTATCTAACAAGTGGGCATCACTGAGGATAAAATCCTGTACATGCCTCCAAAACCTCCTCCTCCAAGTAAATCCATCTAGCCTCTCACACTCACTAGAGTACTAGGTTAAAATGTTAATGGAGGTCTATGAGGTGCGCCTAGATCCACACCTCTCACTCTAATTCTCCCTTGTCTCTTGGATCCTTTCATTGCTGGTGAACAAGTCCAACCTCTACATCATGGAAGATATGACACCATCCCACTCTCACATGATCTCCTCATCCTTGTGCTAGGATGTCCCTCACAATAGGGACCTCTCAACCTTGTGGTCCCACATCTGAAATCACAAAGGATATTTCCCATTAGTAATGCGTTAGATAATTAAAAAACATGAGCTAAGTAATAAAAAATAAAAACAACATACATAACTAGATGATTACTCACCTTGCTTATCCCAGTTCTCACCTGGGGGAAGGATCATGTTTGGATCATGCCGCCAATAGTCCATATTGGTTTATGGGTACTCAAGAATAATCTAGATAATCTTCCTCCACCACCCTCAATATGTAGGAGTAAAAAACCTACCCACCATCCTGACCCACTCTTAGATGAGCAACTCCCCCCAACATCTCATCTGGAATTGGGTTGGCCCAACCACCTTGAAGTGGGTCTACGGGCGTAGGAGCACCACCTTCTCAAAGAAGAAACAATAGAGGACTAAGCCAAAGGAAAATTCCCCCTCCTGCCACTGACAACACCATGTCAAATACACACACATGGCCTCCCTCATCAGGAAGGCCTAAACATAATGCTGACCCAGGAGCACACGCTCCACAATTTTCATCTAGGCACTAGTAATCCTCTATGTTCCCAAGGATCCATTCATACAACCATCATTTCCACTACACATGGATCCAAATCCTAGATACGTGAGATCCATATGAAACCTCCACTCACTACATCATCACCAGTATAATACCCGTCAACCAAATCTTGTACAATGGTCCCTCCCTCAATTTAGGGGATCACCTCTAGTACCTCTACCGAATGGAGAGCACAGTAAAAGAATATGTATCGACCTCAACTAACATATCTAATATTTTTCTCCTCACCTCAAAGTTTTGATGGTTAGGCCTCCACATCTGCATCAAGAAACCCAACAGCTCCTCCTGGGACCGCAACAATGGAAACTCAAGGAATTTGATAAGGCTATAGTCGACCATCTCAAACTTTTCCATTGGGTCTAACAAAACTATTGTATAGAGGGGATCAAAATCCCTCATTATCCATCGAATTGAGATGATGTCTAGTCATAGTGGTGATATCTGCACATAAGAAGGTTAGTCAATCTCTAAACCTCACAACTTTCACATCACTCACGTAGCTTGCAAATTGTATCACCTAACAATTGCATAGAACATTGTCGTGTAACTGTTTCTCGAGTAGTCACACCATTCGCGCGATTGGTCAATTTATAGTCATGCAATATTCCTTCATGACTGTTATTCGTTCAACCATGATGATCTATGTGATTTTTCTCTCTACAATAATGTAGTTTACTATGAGCGGTCATATTAAAGTTGTGTCATTATTAATTCAACTATGTGGTCCCTAGTCGTGTGGTATGGTGTGGTAAAATGGTGTTGAACACACCTACCACACTTAGAGGGGGGGTGAATGAGTGTGGGGCTCTTTTTCCCAAAAGCTTCCCACTTTACAAAAACTCCTTAGTTAACATTCAACATTTATTGATTACCCATTGTTTTCATTTATAACCAGCTAAATGAGAACATATATCAATAACATATATCAACAATATATCATCATCAAGTCATCACTATAAGGAACACAAAGAACACAAGATGTATGCACAATTTTTCTTTTTATTATGGACAACAATCTGGGGGTTTATCAACAACAATTGAATAGAGTGCAACTCTACAAGAGCACCAACTCTATAATGCAAGACTCAACTTACACCCTCAACACAAATTGAGATGAGGAAAAAATCCTCAATAGATATCAATTTGTCAACAGGTATGCGACCTGTCAGTAGTGAAGCCAGCGTGTGCACATGCCCTAGCTCACTACAGCCTGCGTATGCACGCGGTCAAAGTATACAACAACCTGCGTATACCTTCTGAGTTGTTAGGGTTTGTCCTTTAAGATCAACTCAAATTCTCTACAATCAATATATCATTCTCTTATGTCTCTGACTATCCAATCTGACCACCAACCAGTCACAACACATCCAAGCTCTCCAATAGCTTGCTTGATCCGTAGGATCTTTTAATGACTTATGGTTGAGTTTTAATTTTTCATGCGTTAATTAACCATTTGAGAAAACTTAGTGAAGAATGAGGAAAGAAGAGGAATTATGACAACCATATACACATATACAGATCTGAAATTAAATAATAGACAACAAACCATAACACGCAGATTGATAACGGAGTTCGGCACAACTTTGCCTATGTCTCCGGGCCTTTATCTCTATGGGGGAGGCTTCTTTATTTCTGTTCAAAAGATAAAAAGTACATCGCTGCAATGCCAAATGTCTACAAGACTGATTTGGTCATGTTCTTCCAGATCTCTAGAACCATGCAAAGAAAACGGCACGCAAAACAGACGTCCGGAGCTCCCAGAAATGATCCGACCTTGTCTCCTCCTCAAAAGCTTCTCTGCCTCAAAATGGCTTTGGCTTGGCTTCTCCTCAGAATAATTCTGCTCTGAATGCCCCCTATGGCCTCAAACAAGACTGGGTTATATAGCTGGGAAGTTGGTTGCTCATCCCCAACTTCCTCCCAAAAATTAGGCTCCAAAACTACCCAATAACTCCCAAAAACCATTAAAAATAGGCTTAATTACCATTAAAACCCAAAAATTGGTTATAAAACCCACTTTATAGTTAGATTTGGGCATAAGCCTCCTCTTGCCCAATGCGCGCCCCCTTGACAGGGTCATATGGGTTCATATGGCCAAGCGCTAGCCCAAAGAGCTAAGCGCTGGCCCCTCTCCATACAATACTTTGCAATATATGTTATAATGTGG
>SNQJ01S0078195.1:9783-43573 GCA_010110895.2 Picea sitchensis
ATGATTGAGAAAAGGGGTTGTGATTTTGGGTAGAAGGTTAAAGTTTAAATCTAAAGGGTCATGATCTGCGTATAGGCTTAGAACCCTAGCTTATTGGTCCGTAGGGTAGATTACCCCACAACAGTAAGCTCCCAACAAAATCCCTCTAAAACTATCGGCCCCTATGGTAGACTAGAAGGCAACATAGTACATAGAGTGCACTACGCAATCTCACCCGAGATAGCTCTATAGGTGGCTGCAATACTCAGGTGTTTGCAACCTGGGAATGAGTGGAGATATGCGGTTGTATCTTGTAATATTTATTTATTCATTCTAACATCTGATTATAGAATTCATTCTATCCATGCATGTGAAATACTAAATCTAACTATTTAATTCATTCATCTAACATTCACAACTTAACAGAAATAAGGACGCACATATTCATTCACATAACACCGGTGTTACCATGGTTCACCCCCTCCTAGGATATGTCCACAAATATTTGGCTCTCAATCCTTTTATTATGGTTCAACAATATGTCACGTCGCACATGTTTACAATCTTAGATCTTACATTCCTTCAACATGCTCATATATCCCTGCGAGGTTGACTAGATCACACCAGGCTCCTCAACCTACGATTTAACCCTTGAGATCGAGTCACTCATTGATTCTATAGCTCACCAGATTACTAAATAGTACTTACAAATATATGCCATTTGTTCTTTTCTCTCGTCCTCTTTCTCTCTCGATCGTTATCTATTGGCTTCCTCTCTTTCTTCCTCTAAGTACTACATATTTATATTCTTGTCTCATCATCCATTACAATGAATTACAAAAACCCTAACCCTAGCGTCATTAGGTACTCCTTGCATGTGTGCCTCACATTCTTGCCTCACACATGATGTTTTTCCTTCCATCTTTCCTTTCTTCCTTTCATTCTTATTTTCCAAAAAATATCCTTTTCCCTTGACTGGGTCTACATCCAACATGCCCCCAACACTGACATGTGGCTCGTCCCGAGCCACCTAAACTTTTTGCGCTTCTCCAACAACTCCGGCGATATTCTAGAACTTCTCTGTGAGTTCCCTCTCTTGTGTTTGAGCTTGCATGGTCTTTTCTCTTAGTGTGTCCAATACTTGCATTTTAATCTCCTCGTTGATAATATAAGCACACTCTTCATGAATTTGTGCCATGTTCTTCTTTATATCTTATGCCTGTGCAATGACCTACGTTGCTAGCTCTTGAAGAGGTTCCATTTGAGCTTGTCCATCCTTATTTTGTGTCTATGTAGCTATAAGCTCTACTTGTAGCTTCTTCATATCTTGTACTCCTTTGAGGCGCTCAGTGATATTCATTTTTTTATGCCTTTGCTTGAGGTCCTGGATAGTTGCGCTTATTTTTTCCTCCTCCTAGTCCCACTACTGAACCTATTGATCCTCCTCCAGCTTCATCCATAGTTGTGTTACTCTATTGAACAAGTCAATAACTACACTGACTTTTCATTCCATTTCCTCCATCTGCCCTATTGCTTCCTGCTTCCTTTTCTCCTTCACCTCTGGGGGAGTGGTGGGGATGAGTTTTTCCAAGAGGTTCTCGATCTCCTACTTCTATTGATCGAATGTTTGCACAATATGATCAATTTTCTACATCGTCATGGACTCTATCATTTGTGTAATCCTTGGAATTTTTTCATAGGCTATATCCAATCCCTGCTCGAGCCTATCTGCACAATCTTTCTTGTCTTTGGTCTCGATCTTGACCTGCTCAAGCACCAACTCCAAATCTTCTCTACTGTCCTTTGTCTGCTGCAATTCTATTGTGTTTGTTCGTGCGTGTGATTGTACCTCCTACGTGACGTTGACTTGTAGTTTATATAGTGCCTTGGTTGGTATCCACCCCATTACCAACTATATTTGTGCCAGATATTTGAAGGGTTTCTAGCCCACAATTTCATCCATGCGTAGCATGCTGGGGTTACATGGAAATTTGAGCTCGGTTATGCTATCATCTGGATCATATCCTGGTTTCTTGGCACAACCTTGGCTCCTAATTATGATGTTGTAGAGACAGACTCTATTCCTCTTCCCACCCTCTATGTCTCTATGATCTATTTCAGGAGCTACCTCACGTCAGCTAGCTCATCCTGAATCCTGTCCCTTTGGTGTTGGGCTTCACCAAAATCCTTCACTATTCGGTCCTGGACGATTTCGGCCATGAGGTCCATGTCATCCTCTGTGATTGTATATTCCTTCGGCTTCTTGTGTGCCTTAGATTTCTTGAGCACACCCACAGTGTGTATGATCGGCCTCTTGGTCTAGACTTTTTCCTGTTGAGTAGCACTTGATGTAGTCCCTTGTTTTGTCTCAGTCTTTTTTTCTTGTTCCTATGGTTCTTGGGTGTTGTTCTTCTTCCCTTCCTAGTTACCTTTCTTTGGTGCACCCCCTCTATTTTGTTGTGTCAGCTTCGAACCTAGCTTTGGATTCTTGGGTGTATTTTTGTTTCCTACATGTGTTTATTCTTTCCCTGCATCGGCCTCCTTATCCATGGACATCTCTTGATTCATAACTAGAACTCTCCACTCATCTTGCCAATCCTTGATGGCCATATCTAGTCCTCTTCCTTGATGTAGTATAGTAGTTGTAGCCATTCCTTCTTTGGATCCTTTTGTGCTTGAATCCATACTGCATGCTTGGTCGCTTTAAAATTGGCTATGCCTTGATATTGCACAACCACTTTCAACGTAACTTTCCATGTGTTGGAAATGCTTTCCTGCAGGTCGTTGTAATACCTTGTGAACATGCCTGCATTTTCATTTGTTTGGGGGGGGTATGAAGTGATCCCCAATGATAGGCATCACATTGTGCGACACCGAGTGGATCACTCACAAAAGTATGAATACTTACGCTCCCTCCATCCAATCAAGGTGATCAAGATGAGCATCCAAGAGTAATGAAATTTTATCCCCAGGTCCTGCATGTCCTTGCAGTCCTCAAGAAATAGGTTCAATAAGTACGTGGCCCAGCTAAGTATATTTCCCTCCACACACTATGTTGCAGCTGCGATGACCCCGACAGGGACTTCCTCCTTGTGGCACTTCCTAAGAAACTTGAACGCCATGAGTTTTGTGGCCAGCTTTCTTATTGCGTCAATGATGCGCTTGATGATGATTTTGTGTGACCCCATTTCCGTGTCATCCATCTTCTTCATTTCCTTAGCCAATGCCTTCTCCTTTGTCTTTTCATCAAGGAATTGAGTGGAGCTTTCTCCCTAATATGGTAGCCCCTAAATAAACACAACGAGCTCTACATCTATCAAGATAGGCTCATCCACCCATAGGTACCCTCCGTGGGTAATTGCCATCAGTTGTTTGATGCAGTTATTTACATCGCAGCCTCTTCCAAAGTGTGGGATATCCAATAGGTTCAAAATATCAGTGTTGGCTAGTCCAACTACCCACTGTTTTGGTTGGAGAATCAGCTTGCCAAAGGATCCAATACCTATGTTGTCCAGGTAAACATGCTTTGCGAACTCCAAAAAATTCTATGTCAGTCACATTGTGATCCGAGTACTTTAGTTTTTCCACGCATCTTAACACATTAGCCATGATACTCACCCCTTCTGAAATGCACAGTAATACAATGGTTATTGCATCCTTCATACACGATGATATTGCTACTGGTTGTTTTTCCTTCCACTGTGGTGGCTGACTCGAGGTTCCAGCCTCCATTGTTCTCTCCCCTGTATACTCCTCTGGTCGGTTGGTGACATATTCTACTATACCCTCTTGTTGTTTCTCTGGCATTGTTGTGTGTGACCTTTATGGCACGGTCACTTTTGTCCGGTTTGGGCCCATCCCATTAACCCTCGGGGCCTCTTCAAGGTTTTCAGGGTGTGAAGGATTTCCTATGTCCTTGGTCTGCTGGATTTGTCCCACTTTCGGCATATCAATGTATATGCCCATTTTTGTTGTTTGTTGATTTTCCTCCACTAGTGGTGTGGGGCTCCCTAGTTCCATATTGGGCGACAATATTTCATCCAAGTTGAGGAATTCGGTAGGCCATGTTGGTTCTGGTTTGATTCCCTGTGGTTGCAGTGGTGATTTAAGGTTTCTTCAAGGTCGTCTGCAGGCCTGGATTAGCGCTCCTATCTTGGGTGGTGCCTTGTTGGTAAAAATGGTCTCCTCCGAGTTTAGCTCATTTTGTAACTCCTACAAAATCGCTATGTGCTCCATATACTCTATTACTCTGTGATTTTATCAATTTCAGAATAACCATTCTGATACCTACGTGCTTTCCTTATATAGGAATCGTGTGAAACTTCGCAGGGAAGTTACCCCTGCTGTGTTTTAAATTTTTTAGTATTTCCCTCGTATAGATCATTCAATTCCATTGACTCCACCAGTTGGCATGATTAATGCGACGTCACTTCAAATTTTATTGTCATTCAATTTTGAGAGACACCGTCAATTGGCGCCTATTTGTAAAACCCATTATTTTTCCAATTTTCCCCCTTTTTCAGATCGTTGGTCCTTTTGTCGCCGCACTAACTTTTCCAAGTGCGCATTATATTGTTTGGTCATTGTACCTAAACATTTTATTTTCATCGCGTTACGTCTCCTTTCGTTGGTTGTTGTCTTTTGATGTCTGGCATGGTAACCCCTTGATTGTTGCGTTCAATCATTTTATTTATTTATTTAAGTGCTAGGAGGTCGACTACCCCTATACAAATTCAGTTGACTCCCATTGATCATTCCCCTAATTTTTGTTCCTCCCAAGTCCTTCAACTGTACAACTCCCCCATATGTAACATTCTTTACTTCATATGGTCCCAACCAATGCATTTTGAGTTTTCCTGGGTGTTGAACATATTTACTGTCATACACCAAGACTAGATCTCCCTCCTTGAATTTTTTCCTCTTGATATGTCTATCATGCAAAGATTTGTCCCTTGCTTTTTGTACTTCTTGGTGAAACCCTGCTAGAATCATGTCTTCTTCCATGATCATCATCTGCCTTAACCTTTCTTGTACTGCGCCTTGCTCTGTCATGTTTGTAATCGTTGCTACAAGTATACTGGGTACCAAAACTTCTAATGGAATCACTACTTATTTTCCATACACCAATTTGAATGGTGTCTTCCTTGTCAATTTTTTACATGTGGTCTTGTATGCCCATAGTACTGTCGGTATCTTCAAGTCCCAATCGTCCCTGTTAACATTGCAGATCTTTGTCTGTGCATTCTCTATGATCTTATTAAAAGTTTCCACTGTTCCATTGGCTTGAGGATGATATGGTGCACTCTTTTGATGATAAATTTCAAACTCCTCATTCATTTATCATCAAAAGAGTGCCTTGGTCACTCATCAAAATCCTTGGGCATCCAAATCTCGTGATCACATTCTCAAACAAGAAGTGTGTTTTGGTCTCTACGTTGCAATATTTTACTATTGTTTCTTCTTCCCATCTTGTTAAGTATTATGTAGTAGTAATGATATACCTTGCTCCTAACCTTTTTGTTGGTGGGTTAATTGATCCCACAAAAACTATTGCCCATTTGTTGAATACTTGCAAGGTTACTTATGGCTTCAGGGGAATCTCGTCTCGTCTATTAGGTTTACCAACCCTCTGACATACATCACATCTCTGGCAATATTCCTTTGAGTCTCTGTGAACCGTCAGCAACCATAGTCCTACGCACAATACCTTCTGCGTAGTAGATTTTCCTGCATAATGTCCTCCTGCTATTCACTCATGGGCTTCTGCTAGAATCCTAGGTATTTCATGTTCTAGCACACATATTCTCAAGATGTTGTATGCACCCATCTTGTACAAGTGTCTTGCAATCAATTGATAGTTTGCAACCCTGACTACTAGATTTTTACTCTACACACTATTGAATTCTTGTTGCACAGTCCATGTACTCAAGTATTGAACGATGTCTGTGAAATATTCATCGGCTACTTGGAATAAAAATAACTATGCATCGGGAAATTTGTCTTATAAATTCGTAGGTTCCTCTCCATTAGTGATCCTTGACAGGTGATCAAGTCCTGCATTCAAATTCCTTGGTTTGACTATCACTTTGAAGTCAAATTCCTAGAACAAAAATAAATATTTACAAATTCTCCCCCCCAACATTGTCTTGTTGACGAGGTATTTTAGAGTTGAATGGTCTATAAACATCTTGAACTTTTTCCCCAATTAGTAGTGTCTAAACTTCTGAAGTGAATAGACCATAGCTAAGCCTTCTCTCTCTGTGGTATTGTAATTTTTCTCCGATTCTCACAATTTTATTCTAGAAAATTCTATAGGATGGTCCAATTCTCCTACTCCTGGCTACACCAGAATAGCTCCAAGTGTTATGGTTTATGCATCTACATGCACATGGAATTTCTTTTCCCAATCTGGTAATACTAGTATTGGTGTGGTTACCATCTTCTCTTTCAAGGTGTCCAATCCTCTCTGACAGTCCTCATTCCACTGAAACTTGTTGTCTTTTCGTAATAATTTCTCCATTGGCACAGTGATATGTGCATACCCTTTTAAAAATTTCCTATAGTATCTTGTGTGTCCCAATGTTTCTCTTAACTGACGGACTAATTTTGGTGGTGGTAGATTAACAATTACGACAATCTTGGCAAGATCTACTAGCAAGCCTTGTTTGCATACTATATGGCCCAATAATATCCAAAAGGGTGTTCCAAAGATGCACTTCTTGATGTTTAACGATATCTGACATTTCTTGCATCTTTATAACATCAACCTAAATACCCCTACATGATATTTCAATAGACTATAGATTGTCCAATCATCCAGATATACCTCTAAAGACTAGTGGATGAATTATTTGAATGTTTCTATGACTACTCTGGAAAATATTGTTGGTGCATTCTTTAGTCCAAATGGCATGACTGTGTACTAGTAGGATCCCCATTCTGTGGAAAAAGTGGTCTTGTATCTTTCTTATGGAGCTATCTTAATATTATGTTAGCCTAAGAATCCATCAGTGAATGAGTAAGCTTCATGTCCTCCTACGTTCTCCAACACCTCATATGTGAAAGGAGTAGGGAATGGGTCATGTAGGCACGCATAATTCAACTTCCTCAAGTCAACACATATCCTTATCCCTCCCTGTTTTTTCTCCTGAACTACCATAGGGCTTACCCATTCATATTCCTCCACAGGTTCTATGATTCCAGCCTTTAACATCCTATCAATTTCGGCTTTGAAGTTTTGCTTATATATAGGGTTTAGTCTATATGGTCGTTGTCTGATCAGTCTTGCCTCAGATCTAAGAGGTATCTTCATTTCACCTAGCTCTCATTCTATGCATTTCATTTTTGTAAACGTTTTTGGGAACATGTCACTGTACTCATGCAGTAACTTAGTTATGCTTTCTATTGTTTTCTCATCCCAGTAGTCTCCAATGCTGACCATTTTGGGATTCTCAACTATCCCAATGTTGAATTTCTTCACCTTGATCGGCACAACAAATACTTTTGATTCTATAGGTTGACCTTCTACCTCTCTTTCACCTTCTACTTCTGCAATCTAAATGTGTTGCAGGTCATCTTCATCCGGTGATTCTTCCTGTACATGGTAGCATGACAATAGTTATTTTACTGTCTGTTTGTTCTATTGTTGTTCTTTCGTCATGATTTCAACTTCTGGTTCTTTAATGAACATCACCCCTATGATTTGTTTAAGTGTTGAGTCTATGTTGGGGTTCTCATGCTCAAATGAGAAAGTGATTGTAAAATTTTGCTGTAATATTGTCCAATTTGTAGTTCCTCTACGCAATTCCTGGTTTGTATACCAGTTTGTTGGAATCCCTTCTAATGTGTGAAAAAAATGATGAGGCCATTCCTTTGGTGGTGTCATCCTCCATAGTGTTCTGCACTTCTCCAAGTGTTCTTTCAGTGCCCCATGTCCCTCATATTTATGCAGTTGGTTGCTTCCATGTTCTACACCAAACCTGATGTGCAGTAATTGCTTACATTGGTACGAGTCCTTGAATGTTCCTTTGTACACACCCCACCATATTCGAGGTGTTGTCTTGAGTGTTATATCTAGGGATAAAAGACTCTAATTTTATAACACTTCGTCTTCGTATCGTGTTAATAATGCTTCTAAGTCATTCACCCCATGGAAGTTGGGAGGTTCTCATATCTCCGTACCTACCCATCTTACTGCGCGGTCTATTCTTGTGGAGAATTTGTGTAACTTATGTTGCCAATTTTCTAAGCCCATATCTGAGTCTGATGCACATGAGGTAATAATTCTCCAACTAAGTACCCCATATGCAGTTGGGTTCACATAATCTTCTTCTCATGCAGTTGTTCTGTACAACTAGTTAATTTCCTCTAGATCTAAGCAAGTAGGTTCTACAAACCTTTCTCCTTTGGATGGATCCAATGGTGCAATGACTCTATATTCTCTTGACTCAAATGCCACCTTCCTCATCTTTAAGTTGATTATGGCCTGATTGTCAAACTGAAAAACGCCCAATCCAATCCAAGCAATGTTGGATAAGGTGTCATTTCATCCACTATCTCTATTACTTCGAAGTCAGCTTTAGTGCGCATTCCATCCAGATCTATTGTCACCCCCTTTAGTCTTCTTATTGGTATAACTATTTGTTGATTTTCTAGTTTCAGTTGAACAGGTGAATATCCTAATGTGGGTTCTCCCATACATTGCCATGTCTTCTTGAGTATCACATTTACTTCGGATCCTAAATACAATATAATATCTCCCATGTTGAAATCTCCAATGTTGCCGTTCGGTATGAATTCTCTGCTTGTTCTCCTCCTTGTATGCAAATGATTAATTTTTTTCTGTTCTAGATTTCCTTCTGCCTCTATGCTACATATTTCTAGCATATTTTGTAATACTTTAACAGATGACAGATTGTTTAGTAGTTTAACACACGATTGCAAAAACCCCTTAATTGTACTTACTTGTCCCAGGGGTTGTGCTTCTTTGGTGTGATCCAGTGATGGAGGCATCTCGTACGTTGGTACTTCCTGGGTATGTTTCATAGTTGATGTCGATGAAATGTTTGGCTTCACGAATTCTTGTCTGTCTTGCTTGAATATCTCATTTTTCATTCTATGCATCAAACTGCTTCTTCGATTAGACATTATTCTTTAGCCATTGGTGATGCGATGGATCTTGTCTTACTGTGTCGTTTCATGTCTTATCTCCTCCCCGTGTAAATATGTTGATGTTTCTTCCTTCATCCCTTTCTTTCGTCGAAATCCACTGAACATTCTGATTGTTCTGATTTCTCTTTTCCTGGATCTTCCCCAATAGCATAGGGAATTATTTTGTGTCGTGATCTGATGTGAAACAATACACACACGTCGTAAGTGGAAGTCGTCATTCTCTTGCCTAGTGTCCTGGTTTTTGACAGTTGTGGCATATCATTGGTCCTCTACCTCTTCCAAAGCCTCCTCTTTCTCTTCCACCACCTTTGTAGCTAGCTCGATCTCCTCGTGGTGCATTGTACAGAGGTGCCTGGTTATATTGTGTGAGATTATAGTGTGGTTGCACAGTATTGTATTGTCGCTGCATAGTGTTGTATTGTATTTTTTCTGCACGGTTTTATACTACTTTTGCACAGTGTTATATGGGGTTAGTACTTGGTTAAACTATGGTGCAACTTTCCAGGTCATCATTTATGCCTACACCCTATAAGAATTTGATGTTCTTTCCCTCATCAGGTCCATTGTCCTACAATCTTTGTCATCATGGTCTACTGACTTGAAAAAGTTGCAATATGAGCTCTTAGGTACTGTCTGGTACTTCTGCATCATTGGGAAGTGATATGGATCATTCCCCTATTTCTTACAGATCTCACACCATACTCCTCTTGTTGGAAATGGGTTTGGCATTCCTGTTGCCATGTATTGCGCGAATGTTGGACATTTGTTCTTATGGTGTCCTTATGTCCTACATGTGGTACACCAAAGGGATTCTCTTTTTTCCTTACCTTTGTTCTGGTTTAGCTGGAATGTTAATTTCTTCATATCCTCCCTCAACTCCTCTATGGTTGGATCTATCTTTTGATATTGTTTCTCTTCCAGTTGTAGGGTTTCTTGTAGAGCCTCTTCCTATGTCTGGAACTTTTGTTGTCGCAAAGGGTATTTCAAGCGTGGTATCAATGAATTGATGAAAAGGTGCCTATGTTGCATATCTCTCATGACATACTTTAGCTTTCCTTTCAATCGTTTGAATATCTATTCAATCTCCTATACAAATTTTCCTGGTTTCTATTTGATCTTTATCATCTCATTCATGTATTAATCCTTTGAAATAGGCTTCTGGAATTCATTTATCAATAAATTTTTTATATCTCCAATCAATTTGGTTGTCCCTGGAATACTGTTTGAAGCTAAACTCATGTACCAATCCAGTATGTGATCTCTTATCATGATAGATAACTCGGAAAGTTTAGTGTCCTCATATGTGATCTATTTCACTTCCTAGATCTTTTCACAAATAAACAAGTCCTTCTCCAGGTCCTCCAACACTTCTCCTTTGAATTTTGGTAACCTGATGGTGGGATCATGTCCTTCCATCCTAAATGTTGAACTAATACCTCCGCACGGTGTAGATACTTGACTAATGCTCCCTGAACTGGCTCCCCAAGTTGTTGTTCCTTGTGTAAATCTACTTCATGTTGTCTTTCTTCACCCGAAATTAGGTTGTCTAAATGGTGGTGTTCTTCTTGGTGTATTAGTCGCACATGGGTTTATGGGTTCCACACTGACACTGATATGGATAGGAGTGATGCCTTCTATTCCCACTCTTGGACCTCTCGTCTTCCTCTAATATGTCACATGTAGGATTTCCTCAATCTTCTCCACGTCCTGGAGATCCTTTACCTCTTCTTCATCACTTGCCAAGCCCTCCCTCACGACTACGGATCTCTTCTTGGTGTTCACCTTATATTGGTAGGGTACTCCACTGCGCATTCTTCCAGTTGTTTCCATGATACACTTAATCTGGTCTTCATCCATCATGATTGGGTCCAAGGCCTCCTCCTTCTTTCCTTTATCCCTTTCTCCTTTCATTTCTCCTTCTCCTTTCAGTGCTTCCCCACTTCCCTAATGCACGGAGGGAATTTTAGTTGTCTGAATCCACTGTCATTACTCAATTATATAGTAATATCTTAATACAATTATATAACGATCTGATATACCTACCTCAAGGTTCCTTCAAGAACCCTTTATCACACTGCAAGACTTCGTTGTATCTACTGCAAATTCTATGATAAATCCTACAACAATGTTGTCTAACCAGAAATCTAATGCCCGCGTAAACTTATTATGAACTTGTTGTAATTGTGTGATGTCTACAAGATTCCACTCTAGCTGTCTGATCCAATTTGTAGGATGGTTTTCTTTCAACCTTTTTATCCACTTGTGCAACACATGTAGGAAATCACAGAAAAATACTTCATGCAAGTCGTTGAATACGTACTTGTCCATGTATTTGCGTGGTGTCAACTTCAAGTTTCTGTTATTTTTCTGTGCAAACTCCAGTTCCTTTGTTTTAAACCATCTTTCTATCTCTACCTTCGTTGGATTCCACAGTCTCAACATCCCCTTTTAGATTCTCATTCTCTCATCATCTTGCCCTATGATATGGCATTCTTTTGATGCCTTTTCAACAAATCTCATTCACTCAAGCCCATTTTGTTCCAACCAACAGGAAGTGGAACCATTTGTTAGATTTTATCTACTCTTCTACTCTAATCATATTTGACCCAGGTTTAGACTTAGTAATCTCCCAACAAAATCCCTCTAAAACTATCGGGCCCTTTGGTAGACCGGAATGAAACATAGCACACAGAGTGAACTGTGTAGTCTCACCCAAGATAGCTCTATGGGTGGCTGCAATACTTAGGTGTTTTCAACCTGGGAATGAGTGGATATCTGCAGTTGTATATTGCAATATTTATTTATTCATTCTAACATTTGATTATAGAATTCATTCTATCCATGCATGTGAAATACTAGATCTAACTATTTAATTCATTCATCTAACATTCACAACTTAACAACACTAAGGATGCACATATTCATTCACATAACACAGGTGTTATTGTGGTTCACCCCCTCATGGGCTACATACACAAAGATATATCTCTCAAGCTCTTTATTATGGTTCAACAATATGTCACGTCGTGCATGTTTACAATCTTAGATCTTAAACTCCTTCAACAGGCTCCTTGATCCCTACGAGGCTGACTAGATCGCACCAGGCTCCTCAACCTGTGATTTAACCCTTGGGATCGAGTCACTTATTGCTTGTCTAGCTCACCAAATTACTGAATAGTACTTAAAACTCTATGCCATTCATTCTATGATCTCATCCTCTTTTTCTCTCGGTCGGTCTCTCTCAATGTCCTCTCTTTCTTCCTCTAAGTACTACCTATTTATATTCTTGGCTCATCAACCATTACGATGCATGAAAAAAACCCTAACCCTAGCTTCGTTAGGTATTCCTTGCATGCGCTCCTCACATGCTTCCCTCACATGTGTTTCTTTTCCTTCCAGCTATCCTTTCTTCCTTTCATGCTTCTTTTCCTAAAAATAGCCTTTTCCCTTGACTGGTTCTGCATCCAACACCCTGATACACCAACTCCATTTTTCCCTGCTTCAATATACATTGCTTGAATAGAAACCTCATCAATATTAGTAGGTCCAAACATAAATATTGTATTACAAATATGTGTAGGAAAACCTCCTATATACTTCATAAGATTTTCTTGTGTATGTAATGGAATATTTAACATCAAATCCATCTTAAGAAATTCATTTGTGTACTCTTTCACCAATTGTTCTTTCCTTAATTTAAGACTTTTAGATTCAATTAAATCCCTCTCCTTATACCCCAAAGGATATAACTATTTTCTAAGTGCAAAACTAAAATCTTTCCATGATGGAAATACATTACCAATTTGTTGAGTACCATGTTGCAACTTACTCTGCCACCATATGAGTTTTGTGCTTGCAAGACTAAGCGATGTCAATTTGATCTTGGTTTCCTCATCATTGATTTGTTGCACACTGCAATATACCTCCATCTGTCTGACCCAGTTATCAATATTCCCAGCATTCACTTCTCCACTATACATGGGAAACTCGAATTTCACATCAAGTTTAAGTAATGGCATGTTAGGCTTATGTTTATGAGAATGTTTTCTCACATAAGTAGGATTTGAAATTGTACTTGAAGAAGAAGAAGAATATGGAGATGAAGGAGGTAAAGGAGGAGGTTTTGGAGTGTCTTCTCCTTCTTCACTTTTGTATTTCTTTGAATATTCTCCTTGAACATGTCTCTTCTGTTCCAAGTAATTATCATACAACACTTTTACCATCTCCGACATGGAAAATAAAGTTTTTTGAAACTCTTTCATTTTGAGAAAGTCCTTCTTTCGATGCCATATTCTCACTTTGAGATGTCCTTTCTCTTGATTCAATTTCAAGATCTCCTTCTACAAGCTCTCCTTCACCATGATGTAACTTTTCCTTGGTAATCATGCATACTCAAACAACCAAATTTCAACCTTCTTTGATAACACTTGATCCGAAATGATATTTTAAATGACTTGGTCAAGTATCTTACATGAGTTGATTTTCCATTTAGAAATTAAAGAGAAGAAGAACATGTTTTAATGAAAGAAAGTTGTAGCGATCATAAAGAATGTAGAACAAAAATGAGAATTAAGAATAGAAAACCATAATGCCAAAACTTGTTAATGCAGTTCAACAAAGTTGCCTATGTCTTCAGGCCTATCTTCAGTGGGGGAGTCTTTCTTAATAATATTCAATGCTTCAAATGTACATCAAAATTATATGAATTTGTTATTTGACTAAAACAACAATTTTTTTCTCTGTCTCAGGAACTCGATGCAATAGACGACACTGAAAAAGGAGGAATAGAACTCCCAAAAATGGCCTCCAAAGCTTCGCTACTCTTCTAGCTTCCCTGTATAAAAATGGATTACTCTCTACAACTTGGCCTCATTCTGTTGTTATGAACATGTTTTCCATGGGAAAAAGGTTGCATTTAAATATAATTTGATTTGGGGATCATATCCTAACTTCTCCCCAAGATTTGGTCTCAATTTGGGCTCCAGATACTCCAAAAATGGGTAAAGTCCCATTAAAACAACCCAAAAAATCATACAAAAATCCAATTCTAAAGTCAAAACCCACTTTTGGCAGAATATATGGTGCACACCCCCTTTATCCGAGCTCTTGGTCATATGGTAAGTCATGTTTCCAGGCGCCAGGGCCAAATGGAACATGTGCCCCTAGTCCTTAGGCTCATGGTAATGTGGATACGCCATGTGGTCGAGTGCTGGTGTGATAGGTGTTATACTCCTAGATCCTCGGCCCTTGCTCACATACCCTCCCATCCTGGTCGGTGGGTATCCCCCGCCAACTGGGTGTTATCCCGTATGCTTTCCATGTTGACCATAAAACTCTGGGCAGTGGCGGTGGTGTCAAGTCTCGTCGTTTTGCTATCGTGGATAGCGGAAGTTTGTTAGAGTGTTATCAAATTCGGAGGTCGGAATTTTGAGTCCGGTGGAGACAAAAATAGTTTAAACTAGGCCCATTTGGCCTGATCCAGGATGCCACATGGTGCCCTGTGATTGGGCCACTTGAAAATATATGACTCGCTAGATCCAACTCAACACACAGACACCCTGTCCAATCAGTGGTACAACCATCTTTTCGAGTCAACACTGTATGCCACATGTCACCTCCTCAGCGTTCCACTTCACTTCTACGTTTCCTTCCGTACTAACACGTGTCTAACCCAGAGCCTACCACCTGTCGCCACTTCATCGTATGGACTTCCATGTCAACATCTGTACAGTCCACGTGTATGCCACATCAGCTCCTGAAAACACCAAATATGCATGCTACATGTTAGCCTCTGGTGCTTCCATGTCTGCATGCTGACATCATATTCCATGTCATGCTGACATACTGTTGAATTTTGTGGTACGAACTGTTGAATTTGACTTTGAAATTTTGTATGTTTGGGAAAAACTTCATGTCGTGATATCTTTCGCATACAGAGTCCATTTTCAAAAAACAATATACTGTAGGAATTGGCATGATGAGCACTATGCGATGGCATTGGTTTCGTCTGAATCCGAGAACTTTGAATTTTTGGCCTTTTTAGATCCATTTGGATCAATGGGTAACCTTCAAAAATAGGACACCCAACTATGGATAGATTAGTGATCAAATCAAAATCAGAATTATGCATGATAAATCAAGGTGATAAAATGCATTGTTGGTTGAAGAAATATGAACATTAAATAAAAATTATAGAAAAACCATTAAACAATCCTCCCCAGTATGGTCGTCAAACAAATGTAGAGGTAAAGGTATGAGGAACCTCATGCCAACATTTTCAAATCTTACTTGGCTAAGGTAAGATAAGCGGGATTGTCACCTTGAGTTTATAACCAAAATAATAAAAACATTTAATTTATTCTTAGGTAATGAGTACTAGGAACCAATGTTGTCTTTTATATTTAAATATGTAAAAGAATAAAATAAAAATATGTGTTTTGTTTTATATAGAATCAAGAACAAATGAAATATAATTCTATAAGTAATACAAGGAAATACACATGTGGGACCCAAAAATCAGCCAAGCAATTGTATTGATTTCATTCCAAATTACAATCAAAACCACATTTTCATACCCGTATGAGGGTAGGGACCAAAATCTAATTTAGGTATCTTTGATGGGAACCATACAAAAAGACTTTGATATCAAGAAAAGAATGAGACTAGAAATCTGGATCAACCTAGCCACACAGTATCATTGATTGACTCTGCAAAATATCATCTATCAACAATGAAAACTAATTCATAATTATATTAGAATACACAAACTATCAAGACAAAAAGATCAACATTTCTAGTATAAGTTGTTGAAATATGCCTCTCAACCTTTGAATCCTTCTACCTTCAATAAGACCCTGCTATCAACAAAAGGGTTAAGACTCTAGAATAAATCTGAATGAATGAAAAATAATTGATCTCACAAGTATAAGAGAAGACCTTTATTGGAAATTAATTCCCATGTTCTCTCCCCCTTTTGTCTCTTTTTCCGATCAGATTTTGTCTTTCTCAAAAGAAGTTGTGGTAGTTCCAAACTACCTTTAGTTAATTCATAAATGACCTAATATTAGTTAGGGACAAATATTAAATAATCATAATAATAGATAAAGGGTAAATAAATAATAACTAATAGGTGGGACCCCTAACTCCCTTAAGTCCTTTTAAGTTTTGACTTCCTCCTTGTCACTCCATAATTGATTTAAATAATAAATCATGCCACCTCATAGATATACACATAAGAAACCACTTTGGACATCCCCTTGTATCTCCCAAAATTATCCATATATATATATCAAATAAATGAGTGTTTTTGCGGGGAAAAACAAAATATTAACTTGATGTCCAAAAATAGAAACATAGTGCCATGTTCTCTAAATGATATTGAAACATAGATAAATTTTCCACCATATAAATATCAAAAACCATATTTATTGTGAGAAGAAGCTTGCCTCTTTTCACTACTTGCTGCCTTTTCTACTTTGTTTGTTGAGTTGAACTTCTTAGAGTGTGGTTGATTGGATACTTGAGGGTGCACTTCACTGAAGGCTCATAAGTGTTCATCATATTGGTGAGCATGGGTGGTGACTGACGGAGAGGAATCATTATATGACTTAGAATGAGTAACCACTTTTTTTTCTTTACTTGATTTAGGCTCAGGGATAGTTGTTTTGAGTCTTTTGCTTGCATGTGAGGATTGAACAGGGGATGCAATGTGGGAAATTTGTTGAGCATGTTAGTTGAGCATATGTGGAGGTGTGAATGGAAATTAAACTACAGGATAACCATTATGATGATATGCAGGGTGATGAACAACATCCTGCCAACCATCATTGATAGGGACCTCTAGTTGCAGGGATACATGAGCTAGAACATGAACATTAGAAATACTAGGACAAGGATGATAAGGAGGTCTTTCTAGTTGGGGACATGGATGAAACACTCCTTGTCCTACTAAGTTAAATAAACTATATTGAAATAACTAATTTAATTCTTTAGGATTAGCATCAAAATGTATGGAGAATCTGGGTCTCCTGTTACCTCTCTGCCAAAAATTGTTTCTTCCTCTACCTCTATCTATGCCTCTGTCATGGCTTCCTCTATTGAAGAAGATCATTGTCTAAAATCAAACTTATATCAGTATATTAAAAAACAAATACTAATCAACCATCAAATCACTTTTCTTAAAGATAATTTTAAAACATTGCCCCCTATCAATCAAAACAAAAGCATGCATGCAATCAATCCATTACTCTACATAAATAATCATAATCAAATTGTTTGATTTCATTTCACAACTCTCTTCATTTAGAATAAGGAAATTCAATGATATATGGGATATGATTAGATTTTTAATGAATGAAAAGTGGTATTATGAAAGGGGAACAATGATTATTGTTATGAAACAAAATCAGTTCATAAAATAAGATCAACTTTTATCATATCATCATCTTAATTTTACTGAAAATTTCACCAAATATTGTTCACTATTCTTATATGAAATATTCCCTTTACCAATGTTTCCAAATTAAAGAGTTTCCACACAATCACATCATCTTTTGAAAATAGAGCATAGGGATAATAAAATGATTTTGGGAAAAATGAGGGGCTTTATAATTTGTGTAAAATGAAATTATGGATGGGAAATGAAAATGATGAATGCTCTTTCTATAGACAACTTATCCTTCCATCAATCATCAACCAATGTGAATAACTCAAGACCTTAGATGAAACCATGTAGTTCATTTGTCTTTTAGTTCCTTGGAGCTTAATTTGTTGATTAAAATAAATTAATAAATGTTCTAGAGAATTCCACTGAATAAATTATTGTATGAAAAACCATGTCTAAACTCTTTCAAAGTATATCAGTTCAGACTCTATCCATAGAATTTAAATATAACAATAGATTAGATTCAAACCAATGTTAATCAAACTGAGAATAATGGAGGGTTTGATCATTTTCCCATATATCAAATTTGCTTGAACTAATTCTCATCCATTTGTTGTTGCATATACCATGACATTTTCAATATTCATATATATTAGTAATTAAGAAAGTGACGAAACCTAAGTGCAATCAAAGTAGGGTTTTTTTTTATAAATAAAATATTTGTAATTGTTCAGACTTTTCATCAACATTCCAGAACCATAATCCAATTTGTTGGGTTGCTATATTATTTGCAGGAAAATTCCAGTCGAGGTGGATCAACTAACATTTGAAGTCAAGGTGGATTGAAAGCAAGTCGAAGGTTGAGGTTTTTCAACTGGGTAAATTCAAATTCGAAGGTCGGTGTGGTTTGACATGGTAAATACATCGACAACAAGTCGAAGAGGTCAACTGACAAGAGGTCGACAGGAGGGCATGTGTCAACCTACTGAAGACCGAATGAAGGTCGACTAGTATTCAATTGGCAATATGACCTCGTAGTCGAATGTAACAGAATCCCAAGATTCATGGTATTTGTATCCAATGATATGCGTGGATATGTAACCATTTTTGGGTGCCTTTTATTTAGGTTTTTTCCCATTGTAAATCCTATAAATAAGTCATGTTGTAATGTTGTAAAATATGATCTTTATATGAAATCGTAGAGGTTGTTGGTCATGTAGATGTAATTTGAATTGGATACAAGGTTGTTCTTTTGTAAGCAAGAGGATATGATATCGATTGTGTCTTAGGTGTGGACCAAGGTTACACATGTAAAATTTTATTCTAAATGAATAAGACAACAAGAGAGAAGACCACTCAAGGAATGTTGGTTTTCCCGGTTTCTATTTCCAAGGCAAAATCTCTATGTACTGTTCGTTTTCTTTGTCATTTAATTTCTTGATTAAATTTTCTTTCCTCTCTTATGCTAGTTTTAGCATGGAAGTGTTCCTCATTTCCTAACATGTGGTATCATAGATTGGTTTAATAACCTTGGATATAATCTAAACCCTAGTTTCAATAAGAGTCATTAGTTATAAATATTTAAATATCATGTTAAATAATGGAGTGCAACTCGAGAATAGAGATCGAAAAATTCAAAGGTCATAATTTTTAGCTTTGGAAGCTTAAAATTGAAGATCTCCTTGTAGATCGAGAACAATGGAAAGCAGTCTTTCCAGGTACCATGTCGACAGGTATGTTGATGAAAGAATGGGAGAAACTTGAGAGAAGAGAAAGGAGTATGATTTGAATTTGTCTTGTAGATTCGGTAGTGATGAATGTCTTGGGTGAAGATTCAGCCAAGAAACTATGGGACAAGTTGGGAAGCTTGTACCAGTCGAAGTCCATAGTAAATAAGTTACTTCTCATAAATAAACCATATCTTATAAGGATGAGTGAGGGAAGTTTGGTGACTAAGAATTTAAATGTGTTTAATAACATTATAAGCCAGTTATATTCTGTGGATATTAAAATCATTGAGGAGGATAAATGTATTAGCCTATTATGTTATTTTCCAGACTCCTGGGATATCTTAGTCATGGCTATAGGAAGTAACACAACCACATTAGTGATAGAATACATGGTTGCATATCTATTGTCAGAATAAATGAGAAGGAAGAACATGGAAGGATCGACCAAAGATGATTTAGTGGTGAGAGGTCGACCAATTGATAGAGATAAAGGAAAATACTCTAGTAGATGTTATAGCAAGATTTGCCTCACCATTGTTATCTTGCACAGAGGGCCTTTTTCCATTTCCCTATGCAGACTTTTCATCCCTTTTTGATGAATCCAGAGATAAAAATACATATTTTTCCACATATATGCACCCTATCTACTATACAACATGCGTATATGTAGGTTGATCCACTACAGCCCGCGTACATCAGGATTTGTGCCAGAAATACAAAAATGAAGTCATGTTTCCATGTCACGACATGAGATCTTTGATCCTTGGCCTTCCATATAATGGAAACATTCAGACTCGGCCCTTCAGTTGCATTTTGAAGGCTATAATAACACAATTCCGAGCTATGAAAAAAAAGGAGAAAGCATTCAACTTTGAGAGCAAAGTTACTCTGGAGAAATTTATTCATATTGAGTCTGCATCCCTTTGTCCCTCATGTGTGAACATAGTGTTCAACCCCCAAGATCTTTCCCTATTGTTGAGAGAACCTCATTGTCTATTTTCTATGAGCTTTCCTTTGGTGGAGGATTGAAGTGGTGGAGGCCTAGTTGGAAGGAACTTGGTTTCTTGGTTTCAAACCGCGTTCACACGGAAGTCTGTAATGTTTTCGCTTTTGCTTATCATTTATTAATAGAAATACTCATTTCCTGTCCAATTGGTATCGTGCAAATATATGATTATTATCCATGGGAATATTTGTAATGTTTATTAATGGATTATGCTATCTAATGTGCTAACCCCTTATATTGTTACAGGTACAAAGATTTGGGTCATAGTACTCAACAGTGGAACATCATTGAACGTTGGAACAAGGTAGGCTTATTTCTTATCTCGCTTGCACATTGGTTTATATAGAATATGTTGGAATTGAGTGGATTTCTACAGTCATACATGTCTATTGTGGTTTACCCTAGCCATAGAGAGTTTTTCCCTCATAACAGAATTGGAAACTCCACTAGGGAGAGATATTCCTTCTAAGGGTTGAAGTATTTTTTCTCCTTGCATTGCTATTTTTCCTTTGTGTTTCTTGTTGTATCACTGCTTAACAGATTCTGTTCACTCTGGGTCTGATTTTTCAGCCTTTTGCACTTGCCTGGCCTTGTTTTCAAGCATGTATGTGCCTTTTTCCTTGACAATCACGTATACACGCGTGATTTCTCACTACAAGCTACGTATATATGCATTGTTTTCTTGAACAGTCGCGTATACCACTTTTCCTTTCCTATTTGCTTGGTTTGGTGGTTGTTGGGTGGGATTTGATGATTGTTGAGCCTTCTTAGGTCTCTGTACTGCCTGTTGAGCTTCTCTGGGTTGACAGGAAACTTGTTTGGAGTTGACTTTTTGGGCGTAGTCTTTCTCATCTTTTTTAATTTTTGATTTGTCCTTGAACTCTGGGTTGTTTCTTGGCTACTTGGTATTCTTCTTGAGTCATTTCATTTATACACAGTAGAATTTATATATCATGGTGCTTTTCATTCCATGCATTTTCTCTTTAATATATTGAAAATGCAAAAAAAAAATGCATTTTACATTGCTTGGCATTTTTTTCTTATGAATATTTATCATTAGCTTAGTGCATTTAGTGAAATATTGCATTTTACTTCTGAATTGCAGAGTTGAAATTGAAAATTGCACTATTTTTATACGCATATGATTCATTGAAAAGTTAAAATTAGACTTTGCATTATATTTATATTTATTTTCTTGCAGAGTCATAATATCATGAATTTCACTTCCATACCTTTTTGAGTAATCACGACCAATAAAATTTATGCTTTAAACTAAAATCGATTAGTCATGATTTTATTTCCAGAGTGCACAAACTAGTCTAGGATTTAGTGCCTTGGGATAGGATTTTGTGAGTAAACTTCTCCAAGGCAATAAAATCAACATATGGGTTTGAGACAGGGAGTTGAGAAATCCATTGTATAATTGGTAAGATCGTGAGGCTCTGCTCACACTAGATTTAATCATGAGGTCACGCAAAATTAGTTGAAGGGATAACCCCCGGATACTCACCTAGTGTCAGAGATATTTCTGTGAATTTATTCGTATTTGGGGATCTTGCTAGTACCCATACCTCTGTGAGAGGCGGTGCTTTCAAGGTTTAGGGATTTTCTACTCTGCCCATACGGTAATCCATACTTACGACTGCTCACCTGTGCATCGGTTATACCGTGGTTTATTAGTTTCTTGACATAGGTATCTCATAGGTTACTTGCAGGGGTTATTTTGCTTGTACCCTGGGTCATATAGAGGTTAGACAACACACAACCTTTATGGAAGATTACCTCTCCAGGGGGATCCGACTGACTGGTTGTTAAGCCCATGAGGGCCCATATAACTGATTATTTTACCTCCAAACTTTAGCGAGGAGTCTCAGGTCCCTCTTGGACAAGACATACCTTCTTTAGAGAGGGAGGCCACTCAACCCCTTTAGCCCGTTTGCATGCATATTGGACGTTTGAATTTTTGGTATGCTCTTTGACTGCTAGTTGGCCTTAGAGATCTCTTTTGGGTGTCATCATCATGGATAGTGGAGTTTCTTTTGCTCCCTCGTTTACTTCTACCCATCCCATGATACCTACTCACTTCATGGGGACGGATCCTTCTTCTTTTCACAATAGTTTGCAGAACTATAACACTCAGTCTGCACCTTAGGTCTCTAGTCATTTTTCTGTTGATATGCCTTCACTTGTGCAATCCTCTCCCTGGCCCACGTATATGAATTCTAGAATTGGAGCAGGGGGAACCATGGCTCTGATGCCTACTTCTTCATTTGATATGAGTCGTGTCCCCATGGGAGGTTGGAACCTTTCCCTTTATGGATCCAATGCTAACTATGCTCTTCCAGGAGCCAGTGCTCATATGGGTGCTTATCCCACTTATTACTCCTCATCCATGTATATTTCGTCTTCCGTGTCAGTTCCATCGAACACTTTTTCCATGACATGCCCTCAAATACCTTCAGGTATTTCGTATGGGGAAAATCAATTTTATGGTTCAGGCTACCCTCTTTACAGGACCCCTTCACAAGGGGGAAACATATATCATCACTCGAATAATTCTTATCCTACCTCAGTCTCTTCGCAGACCTCTGTGATGATTCCTGTCCAAACCTCTTCAGATCATTTTGGCATAAGCCAAAACCTTTTTGGGCAGGGACAGGGGGTACACCAAGATCCTTCCTACCCTGCCATGTTTCAAAACCAATCTTTCCCCAGACCTTGTCATCAAATTCCACAATCTACCGCTAGCCTAGTCACTATCAGTCATATTGGTGCTCCATCACTGACCTCTGCCAGTCACATCGGAGATGGGTCAACATTTTCTACAAATCATGTCGATAGCTCGCACCCAAACTCTACCAATTATGTTGGGGGCACCACCCTTTTCACCCTAAGTCACAGTCATGTCACATCTCAAACCTCTACTCATCATATAGGAGAAGACTCTCTTACCTTTTTTAGTCATGACAAGAGCGTGTCAACAGCCATTGTAAACAACGTTGGGGGCATTGAGAGGCCTAGACGTCTCAGATCTAAATTCCTTTCCAGAACTTGTGAAGGAAGTCATCCTACACATTTTTTTTTGGATACTGCCGAGATACCAGAAGCATGGAGCTCTCCCAAGGGCCCATCAGATTCTGATACATCTGTGGTTTCTCCACACCATGTCCCTCCTTCAATCGACACGATGCTTTCTTCTCCCAACCTCACCCTCATTGTCAAGGGTGATGTGTCCCCTATCCCTGGTGTCATGCATCCTATTCAACCTAGAATTGAAGAGGGGGTCATACCATTGCAATCTCTGGTCAATCCCACTCTCCTTGTAAAGGGTGATGCAACCTTCAGTCATGTCATCAAAATTTGTAATCCTACTCCTTCTGAACGAGAGATATTTATTATTTCCCTGAGTGCTCTCCCTCCAAGTCCTGACAAGGTTCCCTTCGATTGGGATGAGCTGATAGGGAATCCCATAACTCCACCTATGTATTTTCTATTAAGAGACCTTATTCAAACCATCACGGAGACTATATACTCCATTATCACTTTCTCCTCCTCAACTTGGAGAGCTTTGGGTTTTCCCAAGCTCTTTTCATTTATCCGTAAGATATTGACCTTCCACTGAAGATCAGTATGGGAGCCTTGGCCTTCCCCTTTACATGTTGATTAGAACACCATAACAAGTCATAGTTAATCTCTTTTTCGACTCATTACCAAAAATAGAAAATATCACCGAGTGAACTTGTCTTTTTCACACTCGTAAATTGGATTTGAAAAGACATCTATTTGGCACAAGTTTATCCCTTTTTCACGCCAAGTAGACTAGAATACATAAAAAAGGACATTTTTTGGCATTAAGTTGTGATTGCATCTCATGCCCTTGCTTTCAGTATTGAGCCTTTAGCCAGTTCTCGCTTTGCATTATAAATTGTTGCCTAATCATTTTTTTCATCCTCAACCAAGTAGAGCCTTGTTTATATCCTTCTCAATTTGACACCCTATACCTTGGAGGGAACATCAGCCCGAGTGTCCATCTTCCACATGCATTTCCTTGGATTGAGCAAAGGTGCGTTCCACTGCTGGAACTAGTTTTTCTTACTTGCGACACTTGTTTCCTCCTCTGTATCATAGTATTCATTTGTTATGAAAAAACAAAAAAAGATGGGTGGGAAGGGAGTTCTATATTATAATTGGTAGCAGTCGTGTCACCTTTGAACAGAGCACAAAATTATTAATTCCTTGTGTCATCATAATTTTGGGTTTAGCATGGCCTTAGGAAGCCGATCTCATTACAGAGTTTTTCTCTACCGACTGGTTACTCTTCCAGTCCCTATAGAGAACATTATTGATGCCTCCTGCATCAAATAGTTACATCATTGATTCTATGATGCCAGAGTCTACCACATGTCTGATTCTCTTGTTCAAAGGAAGTCTATCAACCTGTGTCATCCATTCCTCAAAACTCTTGACTTTTCATGTTGGCCATACCCTCAATTTGTCTTAGAATCACATGATACTATGGTCTTATCATGCACCCTGGCCCTACTTTCATCATCGGTAGGTCACCTTGAACCCAACAGTCGACATTTCATCATTGGTCATTGACTGGGTGGTTTCCCTTATGTTCGACAGCAAGACATCTATTCACACTTTGGGATTCATGCAGTGTCTTGGATGTCATTAGCCTTATTGGTCGTTTCCTCGCCTTTGTCAGTATTTTTCATCATTGGCTTCTATTCAGAGGGTCTTTTTCGTGTACTTATTTCGTTTGGCACACACGAAAGATGCATAGGGTTGTTGGTTCGTGAACATGTTCTTTGTCCGATATCCATGAAATTATGAATCTCCTTATTTGTTCCTCGTGCTGACTGATGAGAGATGCCTGAATGCTCTCCTTTCAAAAGGTATCTTTCCATCGACTTAAGCTCATTTATTCTGGATACAGGACCTAGAGTTTTATGAGTACCTTAAGACTTGCAGTCATTGGTGGCAGGATCTCTCACCATTGATAGATGGGAATACATCAATGTCTCCTGATCAATGGATTCCTCAGGTGTTCGACATCGACTCCTTTATTCACACTTGTAGGAATGTGCTCGGTGCCTTGATACCTACTTTCATTATTGGTAGGTTGTCTCGCATTTGTTAATGCTATACCTCAATGAGTGGTAATCAAACGATGTCTCATTATGTTCGACCTCAACTCCTTTTTTCACATGATGTAGACTTGCACCTTTGGCGGATACGTAGAAGACTTGAATACATCAATATGTGGCCACAAATTTATTGAGTTGTTGCTTCCTTTTCATTGGACCAACACCTATTTGACTACAGTAATCATGGGACATCATATTATACTCCATCGTATACATATATCTTCAGATTGGTTTTGAGATTGGTTCTACTAGGCCTTGTTCATGATTATGACATCTTTTGGCAAATAACTGCATTTGTATTTTCCTATTCATGGCCACAGACACTTATTTGGTATATTTTCCACATGGATCTGCATTGTATTCTATTGGCAACCATGTATGTAAAGTCAAAACAAAATGTAATGAGAAACTAGTATTTCCAGCTGGGTTTACACCACTCCACTTCTGGGTTAGTTATAATGTATTTCATCCATTGCAGATACTCCTCTGATCTCACACATTAGGGGGAATTTTTTATAGCAATATTTTCCTCACCATTTCTATCTTGCACAGAGGGCATTTTTCCATTTCCCTATGCAGACTTGTCATCCATTTTTTATGAATCCAGAGATAAAAATACATATTTTTTCACATATACGTTCCCTATCTACTATATATCATGCATATACGCAGGTTGCTCCACTACAACCCACGTACATTAGGATTTGTGCCAGAAAATACAAAAATGAAGTCAGGTTTCCATGTCACAATAGGATATCTCTGATCCTTGGCCTTACATATACTGGAAATGTTTCGACTCGGCCCTTCAGTTGCATTTTGAAGGTTATAAGAACACAATTCCGAGCTATGGAAAAAAAGGAGAAAGCATTCAACTTTGAGAGCAAAGTTACTCTGGAGAAATTACTTCATATTGAGTCTGCATCCCTTTGTCTCTCAAGTCTGAACACAGTGTTCAGCCCCCAAGCTCTTTCCCTATTGTTGAGAGAACCTCATTGTCTCTTTTCTATGAGCTTGCCTTTGGTGGAGGATTGAAGTGGTGGAGGCCCAGTTGGAAGGATCTTGGTTTCTTGGTTTCGAATCGTGCCGACACAAAATTCTGTAATGTTTTCGCTTCTACTGATCATTTATTAATAGAAATGATCCTTTCCCGTCCAATTGGTATCATGCAAATATATGATTATTATCCATGGGCATATTTGTAATGTTTATTAATGTATTATGCTATCTAATGTGATAACCTCTTTATATTATCACTATATACTTGCTTTGCTTGTTTGTTTAGAACTTGTTGCAGGTACAAAGATTTGGGACATAGTACTCAACAATGGAACATCATCGAACGTTGGAATGAGGTAGGCTTCTTTCTTATCTCGCTTGCACATTGGTTTATATAACATATGTTGGAATTGAGTGGATTTATGCAGTCATACCTATCTATTGTGGTTTACCCTGGCCATAGAGAGTTTTTCGCTCATAACAGAAGAAATTCTAATTCAAAGGGTAGATCTAAATCCCATGTTCAGTCGACAAGAAGATACTATAAATGCAGTAAAGTTATGAATTACAATAGGGACTAAAAGTCAAAGGAAATGGAAGTCGGTACATGATTCAATGAGAAGTAATCGATTGAGAGAAAGATGACTCCATATAAGGGAGTCGGTGTGTACTTGGCATTGACTAGTACACATTCAGATAAAGATGTTTGGTTGACAAAATCATGAGAATCCTATCATATGACACCACATAGATAATGGTTTTGTGAATATGAACAATATGAAGGAGGAGACGTTTTTTTGGGGGATGACTTGACAACCAAAATTGTCGGATGAGGAAGAGTTTGATTGATACTACATGATGGGAGGATTAGAACCCTTCCAGGTGTGCTTCCCATTCCGATTTCGGCAAGAAACCTAATACTTGTCAACAAGATGAGTGATGCAAGGGTGCACACTCTATTCTAAAAGGATTCATGCAAGATGGTCAAAGGTGTGATGGTCTTAATGAAAGGAGTTAGGATTGGAACCTTATACAAGTTACTAGGGAGTTTCGACTCGAATCGGTGAAACAACATCGATGTTCTTGAAGTCAAATTGACTCGACTTGACTTGGGATGAGTCGATTCAAACTGACTCGACAAGTCATCATAAATTCTACCCAACCATGCTATGGCACGAGAGGATGGGACACATTGGAGAGAAATGACTTTGAGCTATGCATAAAAAAAGTGTGGTCGAAGACTTCCCTGCGTGTAATTTAAAAGTCGACTTTTGTGAACATTGTATATATGGAAAACAAAGTCGGGTGAGGTTCCCGTCTGGAGCGACAAGGGAAAAGGGGATTTTAGAATTGGTTCATAGTGATGTGTTTGGCTTTGTTTCAGTGTATTCACTTGGTGGATCCCTGTATTATGTCTCCTTCATAGATTATTTTTCTAGGAAGACATGGATATATTTCCTGAGGAATAAATTATAGGTTTTTGAGAAATTCAAAGAGTTAAAATCTCTTGTAGAAAACTAGAGATATAAGAAGATTAAGGTGTTGATAACTAACAATGGTGGTGAATTATGTGGGAAATAATTTAATCAGTTCTTCAAGTAGTGTGGCATAGCACACTAAAATACCACACCATATACCCCACAGTAAAATGGAGTTACTGAGAGAATGAACATAACATTGATGGATAAGGAAAGGACCACGCTTAGTGGTGCTGAGCTCACACAAGAATTCTTGGCAAAGGCAGTCGACACTGCAAAATATCTATTGAATATGTCTCCTTCATCGATGCTAGTCAAAACGACTCCACATGAGGTATGGTTGGGTAATGATCCTTTGGTTTCACATCTAAAATTATTTGGTTGTGATGCATTTGTGCATGTTCCCAAGGAAAAGAGGAGAAAGATGGACAAGAAGGAAGTCAAGTGTATTTTCATTGGATACAAAGAAGGAATGAAAGGATATAAGCTCTAGGATCCTGCATCAAGGAAAACAATGTACAGTCAAGATGTGGTCTTCAGAGAAGTCGTAAGTAAGTCTGAGAATGAATAAATTGTTCAGACCAAGAATAATCCAGAGAAGATGTGGTTTGAATTGAGGAATGAAGAAGATGATTTAGATGATTCAATTGAATTAGAAGGAGAGGTGGAACAACCGACCCTAGTTGTAAGGAGTTTAGAATGAATAAGAAAATCAGTCAAAAGGTATAGTCTTCCCGACATCCATTCTACATTTGTGTTGTTTTCCACTGACGATGAGCCCAAGTCAATCGGGGAAGAAGTCGACTTAGTAGAGAGAAAAATATGGAAGGATGCCATGGTCAAAAAGATGGAATCCTTGCACAATAATGAGACATGGGATGTAGTCAAGTTACCTAATGGAATAAATATTGTCGGTATAAAATGGGTATTCAAGAAGAAGATGAATGCAACAAGTCAAGTCGAGAAATTCAACGTTTGAATGGTAGTGAAAGGATATTCCCAAGTCGAAGGAGTCGACTTCGGTGAAATTTTTTCCCCTGTTGAAAAATAAACTTCCATTAGAGTACTAATATCTCTAGCTGCATAATTTGATCTGAAAATAGAATAAATGGATGTGAAGATAGTGTTTCTACATGGGGACCTAGAAGAGGAAATCTACATGAAACAACCTAAAGCATTTGTAGTAAAGGGAAATAAATATTTGGTGTGAAAACTGAAAAAATCCCTTTGTGGTTTAAAGAAATCACCAAGTATGTGGTACCAAAATTTCGACACATACATCCTTAGTTTGGAGTTTGTGAGAAGTAAAGTTGATCACTGCATATATTCTAAATAAGAAGGTGGGTGTTTCATATTTGTAGCATTGTATGTCGATGACATGTTGTTGATTGGAAATAGCATGGATGTAATAAAGGAGGTGAACAAGAAGCTATCCTCCAAGTTTTAGATGAAAGATGTCGGTGCAAAAAAATTCATTCTAGGAATGGAGATTAAGAGAGATCGAGCAACAAGAAATATCTGGTTGAACCAAATGAAGTATATTGAAGCAATCTTGAAACGTTTCAACATGTAGGATTGCAAACCTATGAAGGTGCCAATTCCTGTGGGAGCAAGGCTAACTGTTGAACAGTGTCTAAATACACATAAGGAAATAAAGGACATGGCACATGTTCCCTATGCAAGTGTTATTGCTATTCTAATTTATGTGATGATTTTCACTTGACCAGATATTCCTCATGCAATGGGAGTGTTGAGTATATACATTTTGACACTTGGGAAGGAGTACTCGACAGTTGGAAAGAGAGTATTTAGGTATTTGTGTGGCACAAAAGACTATGTTATTTTCTACCAAGGAAAACCTGGAGGTGACAGTGAATTAAATGTACATGGATTTTTTTACGTCGATTGGGATGGAGATATGGATCAACGGAGGTCAACCAGTGGATATGTGATAAAAATGTTCGGTGGAGGAATCAACTAGATGTATAAGTGACAAGAAGTTGTAGCTCCATCAACAACAAAAGATGAATACATGGAAGCCACTCATGGAAGCAAAGAAGCAATATGGCTGCAAAGGTTGTTCAAGAATCAGGTTTGAGCAGAGAGCTATGAAGATAAGTTGTGAAATTCAAAGCACAATATTTATTGCAAAGAAACTAGCTTATATCATTCTAATACTAAGTACATTGATGTAAAATACTATTTCATGAGAGACATGGTGGAAATAAATAAGGTGTTACTGGAGAAAGTAGACACGTTGGAAAACATAGCAGACTCTTTGACCAAGTCTATGAGTGATATGAAGCTCTCTTGGTGCAGAGAGGCAATGGGAATTGTTTCCCTGGGTCTGTGAACAAGAGTTCAAAGGTATCCTGGTTTTATAAAAGAAAACAACAAGTGGTAGAATGTTGATTTTTTATATTCTTTGAAGTGAAATTCTATTCGGGGTAGATCAATTGAAAGTCAAAGTCAAGGTGGATGGAAAGCAAGTCAAAGATCGAGGTGGTTTGACTAGGTAAATTAGAAGTTGAAGGTCGAGGTGGTTTGACCAGGTAAATTAGAATTTGAAGGTCGAGGTGGTTCAACGTGGTAAAGACATCGAAAACAAGTTGAAGAGGTCAACCAACAAGATATCGACATGTGTACATGTGGAAACCAATTGAATATCGAATGAAGGCCGACTGGTAGTTGACTGGTAATTCGACTTCGAAGTCAACTACAATAGAATCCCAAGATTCATGGGATTTGTAGCCAATGATATGTGTGGATATGTAACCATTTTTTGGCACCTTTTATTTATGGTTTTTCCCACTATAAATCATATAAAGAAAGTGTTTTGTAATATTGTAAAAGCTAATCTTTAGATGAAATCGTAGAGGTTGTTGGTGATGTAGATGTAAGTCGAAATGGCTACAGGATTGTTCTTGTGTAAGAAAGAGGGTATGATGTTGATTTTGGATTAGGTGTGGACCAAGGTTAGACATGTAACATTTTATTTTGAATGAATAATAGAACAAGAGAGAAGAATGCTCAAGGAATGTTGGTTTTCCCGTTTTTCATTTCCAGGGTAAAATATTTGTGTACTGTGTGTTTTCTTTATCATTTAATTTATTAATTAAATATTTCTTCCTCTCTTGTTCTAGGTTTAGCATGGAAGTGTTCCTTATTTCCTAATAAAATCAATACGAACCCAAGAATACAATGTTGGGCTATGCACAAGCTTATAATATCATCACCAAATTCCCATGCAAAATTTCCAAATCATTTTTGTGCATAGAACAAATTTCTTTTCATAATTCAATATCAATAAGTAGGCCCAAATGAAACTGATTAGAGGGTTTCAAATCCATGCTTTTAGACATAAAAAAAAAATCTCAAACCATTTATGAATTTGTAAACAAGAGCAGGTCGAGACACAAGGGTAGATGCAAACCCTACATTTTTTTATCTCCTTTGGAAATACAAGAACCATAACTCAACCAATACCAAGATAGCAAGCAAATAAAAACCCATACAAGAAAGAGGTGAATCAAATCAAAATAGTTTGGAAACTCATCCATATTCCAAACACAAGTTACAGTCAAACAGGGTCGTCTCTATATAATACAATGTGCCCTAACATTTGTTTGAAATTTCCTTTTGAACCAATTATAGAAGCGGTCAAAATGCAAACCCTGAACTTTTCTTTTTTATTTGTTTTAAAATCCATTCCCAATAAAAAAAAACCACAGTGCATGATATTGAGTTACAACCCATGAAAACCTATGAAAGTAAAGATGATAACACAATTCGTAGATGAGACTTCATTATCACATTCATTCATTGTTATTCACAATATTTTTAATGTCCATACACAACACAGAGTCACACTAAAAACATACACATAGTATGGAAACAGACTAGATCCAACATTCTAAATTATCAGAGTAGAGTAAACCATTTGATGGTATAATATTCCAAAGTGCTCATACCTGTCAATGTTGTTTAAATAGTGATGACAGGGACATCCAGGGATCGTTATCCAAGCACCAACACAATCCTAAAATCCAAAACCCTCAACTAATAGCAGCAAAGTATTTCCAATCAAATGAAAATGAGAAAAGGTGGTATACCTCAAGGGGGGGAACCAATGGAGAGTGCAATAAATATCATTTACTTCACGTTGCCTCTAAAATTAGATGACCGGGACCCGAAAAATTTCCAACTTTTCTAGTATAACCATCAACCAATCAGATTTTACATGGTGTAAAACATTCAAACACCAGCTCAGATTCCAAATTCAATCTCTGTAGTGTACTATCCATGCATTCAAACTTGTCGAAATCGTGGTCATAAAATATCCCAACAATCAATAATTATACCATATACACAAGGATTAATAAAATACCAATACTTATTTACCAACGATGCCAACCATATAATCAAATGATGTATCATATGATAACTCTATCATATGTGAACTTTAACATAAGTCAAGTTTATCCATACAACAACCTCATATGATATTGAACCTTTATATGATGGCCAATGTTGCTATATGATATATTTACATAAAGACAAACTTAACCATTCCTTTTGACATGTCATAAGCTTACAAAAACAAGTTCAAACCCTTGTAATTGTGACTAACATAACACTTATGTGATGGATTTTGTCTTCTTTTCTTTTCCATATGCAACGATTTTCTTGGCGCAATGAAGTATAAGGAGAATCACAAACCTTTTTCAAAGAAAACATTCATGCATAGAATACAATAATGTAGTTATGTCATAATTCCAGTCAACTTTTTTGTGAGCTGCATTTTTTAAAGAAGTGAAATCAACTCAATATGTTCCTCTGTTTTTTTTTCTTCAAGGGGTCCCACCTATTAGTTATACTATAATAATAAAATTAATAAATTATGTTACATTTCAATTCTTTTCAAGAAGGATTTAGTTGCATTTTTTTGCGTCGAAAATGTCGAAGGTACCATATGTCGCATCACTGTGAGGTTTGTTGGCTCGAGAAAAATCCAACTAATAGTGTTGGGGTCTTGTTGGAACCATATTTTTGGCAGGGATGATTTTAAGTATGGAAATTTATTTTTAAATGTAGAAACTTTGGCAAATATTACTAATCCTTCATATGTCAACTATAAATGTTTGACGACAATTTTTTTTTAATATTCAAATTTCTAAGCATTTTATATAGTTTTTAAAAATTTTGGCAATTTTTAAGGTAAAAAAATTTTTTCCTAAAGAATTTGGGCGAATCATTTTTAAAATAGCGAATCTTGTTTTTGGAAAACCCATGGAAAATTAGCCCATGAGCGAAATGTAGCTCCTAAAATCATCCCTAATTTTTGACAAGACCATGTGTGCTAGCACACTAACTTTTGCATCATGCTAGCACCAATATTCATCACGCACCAACTAGTATCTATTGCACCTATGCTAACCCTTTTCCAACGCACACCTACTTTGGTACCACGCAAGGACTTGTAATAGATAATGTGTGCATATCCAATCATAACAGATAATTTGTAATTATTAGTAACTGTCATGTAATTGACCGATTGGTCGTGCTTGAGGTTGTTAGTGAGAGAGAATAGTTGTTATCATTGTCAACCTTATGGAGAGATAAAAGGAATACACATGAACCAATTGGATGGTTGGCTATTATTCTTGTTGGTATATTTTGATTGATGTCGGTCTCGTTATTTTTATAATGATGTAGTCTTCCTAATGTAATTCCATATGAGAGAGAAATTGGATCTAGATATGAGTTTTTGGTCTCAGTTTCAAATTTCAATGAGTCTTTGAGAAGGCTATGGTGCATTATATATATGAATATTTATCTATGGTTGATTAATGAAAATAATGAGATCCAAATTGGTACTTACTGTCATGAGCTCT